>JAJOZX010012388.1:0-47500 GCA_023014485.1 Bathynomus jamesi | reverse complement strand
GAGCATTAACTGTATGAAAAATCTTTCACGATCTATAAACTCTTCTGACGTACGACACGTTTTGTTTTTAAACTAAACATAGGACTTGTCCTTAAGATCGGCTGTTGCGATAATTTTCTGGATTCATTTTCATTCCGACAGGGTTCAATATAAGTTTTAATTTCCTTAACTTATTTGCCCACTATTACTTCTGCTAATACTAATAATACTATTTATAATAATGATAATAATTCTGCCTCAACACAAATCGTTATTAAATTTGTTCAAGTAATATTTGCACATCAGTTCGATGAAATAAACACACTATGGTAGATCGGTTTGTAAAGTACAGCTGACACGCCTACAACCAAAGTTATTCCTACGATGACATTCCATCTCGTACAAACAAATTGTTTGATTCTCTTAACTTGACAGCATTTTTTGTTCAAATTAATTGCTGCCAAAACAAATTTTTCTCTTTAATTATACTGACACCAAAACTTGTCAAAAATTTTTCATAACCAAAAAAAGGACTAAAACATACTCGTATAGTACCTGCAGATGGAGTACCCCAAAAGGTTGGTTAACGCTATTGGGTTTCGCTGAAATAAACCATTTATTTTGTTAAAACATTGTATGTTAATTTGTTAATATTACTCATGGGAAATTAGTGATGTTACTCTATCCATATCACGAAGCTCAGTTAATTAAAATTTCCTTTAAGCATACGCAACAGGTTGGGAGAAAATCATCGTTTTCGCAGCTGATGACAGAGGTTCTTCCTATCTGTCTTTGGGAAGTATTGATGAAATACTTTGTAGGAACGCTTTATCGAAGGCATGATGGAACGCAAAATAAATAATATCCAACCAGAAACAATAGAGAGAAATGGAATCCTGCTTGGAACAGTCAGCAGAAAGATAGAATCCTGCTTGAAACAGAAAACGCAGAAATCGAATCCTGCTTGGAGCAATAAGCACAGACGCGAAATTCTGCTTGAAATAGTAAACAACGCTGAAACCCCGCTTGAAAAAGTAAACACAGAGCGGAAATCCTGCTTGGAACAATAAACATAGAGGGAAAATCCCGTTTGAAATAATAAACACAGAGATAAAACCCCGCATGAAACAGTAAACACAGAGATGGAATCCTGCTTAGAACAGGAATACTTTATAAACAGCGTAGATAATCTTTATCGCTATCTGTACCTCCCAGAAACGTAATTCTTGCAATTTCATGTATACCTAAACTAGATCTACAGATCTACAGAAGCTAAGGCTAACAAAGACCTTAAGATCCACTCTAAGGTTATCCCGAGAGAAAGAAGAGAGTAAGGGGTTAAAAGAAGGGAGTAGGGGGTTAAAAGAAAAGAATAAGGGGTTAAATAAGTAAAATAAGGGGTTTGATTCCTGGAGGGATATCATATTTTTATTAATCTACCACTATCTATCTATGCGTAATGGTTTCATCAACAAATATTTTGGCAAAACGTTAAAAAAAAAGGTACAGCGAAAATTAGCAAAAGAACCAATATTTTCAGTCTCAGTTATTTATAGTGATTTTCGCTCAAAAGTATTTCATCGTGTTGTGGTGGTTGGTCGTTCGTACATTTCTATTATCTGATAAGACAAAATTTATCGAGTCTAAGATTTATTTAACTTTCTAAATTGTCGTACTGTTTGTTCATCACGTTATAAGGCACCTTTATTGAATCATGTATACACACACACACACACACACACACACACACACACATATATATATATATATAGATAGATAGATAGATAGATAGATAGATAGATAAATTTCAATTAAATATGGTACAATATTCATCAAGGTAATAAAGGGTACGACTGATCAAACAATAAACTTAAATACTAAAAGATTAGAGCTAAAAATGAAATAAAAATAATACAGGTAATGACACAATAATAATAAAATTAATAATAAAAAATACCCGAAGATAATACTAAAAAATAAACGTTAAAAGTACAGGTAATGAAGATACCAATATTGGTGTTAAGTTGAGCGATAGACAAACACTTTCATACCTACTGTAGAAGTCTATACTCTAGAAGACATATAAATCAGGATTGATGAATAGATTGGACAATTGGATTGTTTGAATTTTGAATTCTTCGCATCAAACTGTATTGAGCATGTCTTGTTATCTCAAAGAGGTTTGAAACTTGTGGTTAACGACCATTTGTGAAGCTGAACACCTTGGAGGCAACTTACGCAGCAGTAAAGGTCCGTTTTAAAGCGAATTTAAGGTTCTTCAAGAATCTTTGTTATAGTTAGCCCACAGTTGTTGCCCAATAGATTAGTATAGAAAGTATGAAAAAGATTGGCTCTAGCTTCGCTTGTGTAGACTCTGAAGTTCCTCATAATCATGTTTGGTTTTAGAAGAGCAAACTTCGATATTGTTTTCGTATGTCTGAGTTGTCACTCGAGAAGTTGGTGATATAATTTGACCCAGATACTTAAATTCTTGTACCCGCTCTCTTGGTTCGTCTCTCATTTTAAAAATAACATTAGCTGTTTGGTTTGAGCTTTCAGGATGGAATTGCATAACCTTAGTTTTAGTAATATTAAAATTAATGTCAGGGTTCTGTGAATTAAATTAATTCAATTTTTCCAAGATAATCCAGACCTTTAACTGAACGGATTAATTATTAACACCAAATCATCGGCATAGACTAAATTATTTAACCGCGTTCAATATACACTGTATATATATATATATATATATATATATATATATATATATATATATATATATATAATATATATATATATATATCATAAGGACGAAATGAATTCTATCCAAATAATTATACAAGATTGCAAATTATTGTATAAAAATTCATACTTTTTGTCTCGCTTTGACACGTCTATTCCGTTTGGTTTATGGGATTTTTCTCTTTTTGTGGGGGGGGGGGAATTTAACTACGGCTAAAGGGATGGAAATTTCCTTCAGGGATTATAAATTTCCATTCTTCTCATGCAGGAGCGATGTATAACCTTTGTTCAAATAAATAAATGAATTCATTTGTGTCGTCATAATGCACACACGCACACCACACACAAACATACACACACACACACATAATATATATATATATATATATATATATATATATATATATATATATATATGAACTCTTAATATAATACAGTGAGATACGATTTATCAATGCATTTTTTAAACTCTGAATACATACATAGAAATTGGAAAGGCGAGTTAAATACATAAACTAGAGCTAACAGTATATTAAAACACTTTTGCAACAGGTAACTTATGTAGTCTCTCCTTTCGGAGAGAGAGAGAGAGAGAGAGAGAGAGAGAGAGAGAGAGAGAGAAAATACCATATATATATATATATATATATATATATATATATATTATATATATATATATATAAGGACCAAACAAATTAAATAAAATGATTACAATGGCTTCGAAGCCTCACTGTAGAGCCGTCTTGCAATAACCATACGAAACGCTAAAGGTATAACGCCTTTCTCGTGATTTATAAGTCATCGATTCTTATCTACTTCATACATTGACTTATGCGGTCTACTTCAAACTCTGAAAGACATTTTTTATTTATTTACTTTGTCAAAGAGTATATTTGAAAGTCTTATATATATATATATATGTGTGTGTGTGTGTGTGTGTGTGTGTGTGTGTGTGTGTGTGTGGTGTGTGTGTGTTGTGTGTGTTGCTGGCTGTAACTTATCTTTGCGTGTGAAATATTTTTTATTTTACAAAAGTCTTGTTTGAGTATCTTATTTCTGTATTTTCCATTTTAAATTTTATCGGTTTATTTAATTTTTATACATTTAACGTTTATTATTACAATAAATAATTGTACAAGTAAACTTAAAATGAGTATTTAATAATTTTTCACGATATATACGATAGTATCGAAAAATAGTAATTTTTATATTGTAATTTTCAGTTAATATATATACATATATATAACGTAAAGAACGACGCTTGTATAGAAGAACGTTCCGCACAAGATGATGAGAAGAACGAAGAAATGAAAAATGAGGTAACCACCGGAATCGAACCCGGAACCTTCCGATTGCCGGTCAGATATGCTAACCACTACACCAGGGCCTCGCTTAATCAGAAGTCGTAATTCTCCTACATACGAGCAGAAACCAATGCCTGAGGGGGCACCTCCCGCATGGGCATTGATTTCTGCTCGTATGTAGGAGAATTACGACTTCTTATTAAGCGAGGTTCATGGTGTAGTGGTTAGCATATCTGATCGGCAATCGGAAGGTCCCGGGTTCGATTCCCGGGCGGTTACCTCATTTTTCATTTGTTCGTTCTTTCTCCTCATCTTGTGCGGAACGTTCTTCTATACAAGCGTCGTTCTTTACGTTAATTATACTGTGTGTTGTTTGCAGTTAAAAAAAAAAATATATATATATATGGAGGGCCTATCAGGGGGGAGTTAGGAGGGCCATTTGGCCTGGGCCTCAAGCTTAAGGAGGGGTGGCCGTCAAATTTAGAAACTTTCAGGTTTGAATATAATGTTTTGCAGTGAAAGTAATTATTGGGTTTAGCTATGGGGCTCAAAAGCTGGAAGTGGCCCGGGCCTCTCTGGACCTCTGAGAGGGCCTGTATATCAGTACAGTGAAATCACATGATAGAGTGAATCATAATATTCTATTTAAAGAATTAGAAGGCAGGAATATTTCACTATATATTTTAAATTTATTGAAGTTTTGGTACACTCTCCAAGCTTTTCTTATTAAATAACGCTATGTATTGCCCGAATGTTTTGGTTCATCACGCGGGGTTAGACAAGGCTCTCTGCTCTCTCCTTCGCTGCTTAATGTGTATATTGATGGATTAATTACTCCTCCTAATGAGGCAAAAGTGGGATGCTATATAGATAACATGAAGATAAATAAGTTAGTCTACGCGATGATATGGTGTTAATAAGCCCTTCGGTTAAGGGTCTGGCCCATTTTATAAAAAAATTTCATTCACAGAATCATTGCATTAATTTCAATGTTACTAAAACTAAGGTTATGCAATTTGATCCGAAAAGCTCAAACCAAACGGCTGTTATTATTATTATTTTCAAAATGAGAAAAGAACCAATACAGCAAATACAAGAATTTAATTATCTTGGTCAAATTACCACCAACTTCTTGAGTGACGCCGCAGACATAAAGAAATAATATCGAAGTTACTCTTCTAAAGCAAACATAATTATGAGGACCTTCAAATTCTGTACGAGCGAAGCTAAAGACACTCTTTTCTTTTTCGTACTTCCAGCACTAATATTTATGGTCAGCAACTGCGGGCTAATTATAAAAAAGGTCCCTGCAGAACCCCCAATTTTCTTTATAATTGATCCTTCAGACTGTTGCATAAGTTACCTCCAAGATACTCAGCCTCTCAAATATTCGCTAACCGTAACGTTTCGAACCTCCCTGAGGTAACAAGACGTGCTCAATACAGTCTAATGCGAAGAATTCAAAATTCAGACACTCCACTTGTCCAAGTTATTCATCAGTACTGCTTTATGTCTTTTAGATTACAGGTTTCTTGGTATGAAAATGTTTGCCTGTAGCTCAACTTAACACCTGTATTGGCTCTTCCATAACATGTACTTTTTTAGTTCTCATATTTTAATACGAGCTTCGGATAATTTTTATCTTTAATTATATTATTATTATTCGTTTCAATGCTTGTATTATTATTTATTTCTTACCGTAATTCTTTTTTGTTTTTAAATTTATTATTTAATTAATAAATTTATTATTTAATTAGTTATGTCGTTTATTACCTTGATGAATATTGTAATTTTTTTATGGGATTTGTTTCCTGCCAATAAATGTTATCATTATCATTATTATATATATATATATATACACACACACACACACACACACACACAGTGTGTGTATATATATATATATATACTGTATATATGTAGTATAAGATATTATAATTTAATTAATATAGCATTTTATAGCTATAGCAATATACATACAGATATCCTGAATTTAAAACCCACCTACTTTAGAACAAAGTAAAAAAGGACTGAATGTACTTTGAATATAAAGTACTTCAAGAGTACACTTGGTAGAAAGGACTAAATGTACTTTGAATATAAGTTATTTTAAGAGTGCACTTGGTAAAAACGACAAAAAGTACTCTAAAATAAAGTACTTCAAGAGTACACTTGGTAGAAAGGACTAAATGTACTTTGAATATTAGGTATTTTAAGAGCACACTTGGTTAAAAGGACTAAAAATACCTTAAATATAAAGTACTTCAAGAGTACACTGGGTAGAAAGGACTAAATATACTTTGAATATAAGTATTTTAAAGTACACTTGGTAAAAAGACAAAAAGTACTTGAATATAAAGTACTTCAAGAGTACACTTGGTAGAAAGGACTAAATGTACTTTGAATATTAGGTATTTTAAGAGTACACTTGGTTAAAAGGACTAAAAATACCTTAAATATAAAGTACTTCAAGAGTACACTGGGTAGAAAGGACTAAATATACTTTGAATATAAGGTATTTTAAAAGTACACTTGGTAAAAAGGACTAAAAGTACTTTGAATATAAAGTACTTCAAGAGTACACTTGGTAGAAAGGAGTAAATGTACTTTGAATATTAGGTATTTTAAGAGTACACTTGGTTAAAAGGACTAAAAATACCTTAAATATAAAGTACTTCAAGAGTACACTGGGTAGAAAGGACTAAATATACTTTGAATATAAGGTATTTTAAAAGTACACTTGGTAAAAAGGACTAAAAGTACTTTGAATATAAAGTACTTCAAGAGTACACTTGGTAGAAAGGACTAAATGTACTTTGAATATTAGGTATTTTAAGAGCACACTTGGTTAAAAGGACTAAAAATACCTTAAATATAAAGTACTTCAAGAGTACACTGGGTAGAAAGGACTAAATATACTTTGAATATAAGGTATTTTAAAAGTACACTTGGTAAAAAGGACTAAAAGTACTTTGAATATAAAGTACTTCAAGAGTACACTTGGTAGAAAGGACTAAATGTACTTTGAATATTAGGTATTTTAAGAGTACACTTGGTTAAAAGGACTAAAAATACCTTAAATATAAAGTACTTCAAGATTACACTGGGTAGAAAGGACTAAATATACTTTGAATATAAGGTATTTTAAAAGTACACTTGGTAAAAAGGACTAAAAGTACTTTGAATATAAAGTACTTCAAGAGTACACTTGGTAAAAAGGATTAAATGTACTGAGTGGGAAGTAATTCAAGAACGTAAACTGTTGCGTCTCTGAGAGAGGATCACTTCTCATTCAATGCCATTCCCATTCCCATACGCAGTCCGCAAATGGGAATGTCTGAAGTGGGAATTCAGATTTGAGAAAGAGTTTCCTGATGCGGGAAAAGGTAAGAAAAAAATTGTGATGGAAATGCGTGCCCAAAGGGTAAATTTTATATGAAAAATCTAAGTTAAAGTGGGAAGTCCTGCAATGGGAATGGATCGATTTGAGAATTTCCCCTTATGAGATTCTCACTCGGGAGTGGGCATGACACTGAGTGGAAAGAGGCCATCCTAGAATTTTAGTGATTATATTTGATATTGCCAAGCATATAAACGGTATTAATTAATAGTTTACCTCTTTCTCTCTCTCTCTCTCTCTCTCTCTCTCTCTCTCTCTCTCTCTCTTTATATACAGTATACATATATATATATTAGTGGTGGACCGGATGTCAGTTTTTCAACAATGCGGATGAGGATACGGATTTTTTATTTCAATATCCATGGATGCGGATATTTAGTTAATCTATCAATATAATATAGAATTATGAATATATGACATAATTTTTCAAATTTCGTGATATAACTATTATGGCAAGCAATGCATAAGAATTAAAATTAATATCAATATTTTCATTATGATAAAAATAATAACTTTCTCAAGAGTTTCAGCCACAGAAAATTCAATAAAACAAGTTTCATTCAATTTTTTGTGTTATCAGCTATTTATATTTTGAGGTTTATATATTTGTTTGTTCATTAATAATTAATACTGTAGGCATACATGAAATGTGCATGACTGGGCCTTATAAGCTACTTTATAAGCTAATTTAATTGTAAATTGCATAATTTATTACAGGTAATATCCGCATAACATCCGCAGTCAGAAGTGCGGATGCAGATTTTAAAAATGACGCGGATATCCGGTCCACCACTAATATATATATATATATACATTAGACTGGCCCAAAAAAAACTTATTTTTGAAAAGTGAAAGTCTCATCTCCTAAAATTGTTACCACCATCATAATATACTCACACACTAAATTCCAACAATATCTATGCACTTTTGGTGGTGCCGACAGCTCTTGTATTTTTCATTTATTGCGAAAATATCAATTGCTGGTAAAATTACTTTAAGAAATCCCGTAATTCATAGTACAAATATTGTGTGCAAACCATGCTTATTCACACTCTTGTGGATTGTGCTCCACATGTTACACTGTTACACACGTTACACTGTCACATGTTACACTGTTGAGTAGAAACACGTCTTTTGACCTGACGTCATTACTGGTGACGTCATCGGCTACGGAGGAAAGTGTGAGGGTCGCTGTTCGTTTCAGTATTGTTTAAGACGCAGTGAGAGATTGATGTGCGAGTGTTTTCTCTTAATAATATTTGCAGATTTTATCCTTCACCATGTCCACTTCAATTGTAACAAGAAGAAAAACTGAAATATGGCTGACTGGACACTAGGGCGGCTCGTTTTTACACTTTTTTCGATGTTTGATTGGGGGTAGTGCGGAAAAGTTGCGATTTGGAGAGAAAATAAAGTGTGTAAAATTTTTTTGATCTACGTCAATACCTTCCGGTGGCGGCGAGTCCTTAAAAATCGAAAAATAGGCCTAACAGGGTAGATTGGAAAATGGTTTTAAAGACTTACAAAATAAACAATAAAAATTTCAGCACCATCTGTTAATAACTTCCGGTGGCGTCTTAGCCGTTAAAATATCCAAAATATTGATTTAAAGCAAGTTTTAACAAGATGTTATACAAATGTTAATTCCCGTATATTTCTGTGCAAACAACCCTGAGAACACTATTATAGGCTTGAATAAATTAATAGCAGTCATTGAACAATGAACATTATATAAAAATTATATAAAATTATATAAAATTTTTATGTGTTTTTAGGCCTATTTTTCGATTTTTAAGGACTCGCCGCCACCGGAAGGTATTGACGTAGATCAAAAAATTGT
Source organism: Bathynomus jamesi (assembly GCA_023014485.1). Lineage (NCBI taxonomy): Eukaryota > Metazoa > Arthropoda > Malacostraca > Isopoda > Cirolanidae > Bathynomus > Bathynomus jamesi. Next base: position 38,235 of record JAJOZX010012388.1, on the reverse strand, counting down.
ACACACTATTTTCTCTCCAAATCGCAACTTTTCCGCACTACCCCCAATCAAATATCGAAAAAAGTGTAAAAACGAGCCGCCCTACTGGACACTCAGTGGACGGCCAATTGACACAATTGGCAGTAAGAAGCTTCCATCCAATGGAGATGTACTACGTCGGCTTTTCTGTCTCACAAACAGTAAGAAAACATTGAAAGAAGCATCCAACATAGTTTATGCTGAAATTTTTGAGATTTGGGACAAGACGAAAATACCCACCAGAGCCAAACAGCACGTACTAACGAAAATTCAAAAAATATATGAGAACTTCAGATCACTTCAAAAATCAAAATCAAACCGTAATCAAAATCAAATTAAAAAAGAAACTAAATTCCAAGATAATTTAGATAACCTTTTTGATATAGCTCACACAAATGCTTTACAAATGATGTCAAATGAGGAAGATAGATCATTCCTACATGCTCAAAGAGAAAAAGGGAGGCGAGGTTACATGACTGATATTGATAAGCTGGTCGCTAAGCAAATGCGAAAACAGAAAAAAGAGGGAAGAAATGCTGCACTAAAAGAAGCTGAGGCATTGCGAAAGAAACTGTCATCAGCTGCAGTTCAGTTCAGTAATAGCAGTTCAAGCAGTAGTAGTGATGAGCAACCAGAGCCAGGCACATCGTACACTCCTGAAATGACATCCAAAGTCCAGTGGCGGCTCGTGACTAAAAATTCTAGGGGTGCTGTCTCTAAGAATGGGTTGAAATAATTACTGAAATAAAAGGATGAGCATTGCGCAATGAATAAAAGTTTCAAAAGTTATTGAAAAAGTTATTCAGTGAGCTCATCCTTATATTGTTCTTGATTATTTCAATTGTAAATAAAAAATTTAGGGGTGCTGCAGTTCCGCAGTACCTACTGACGAGCCGCCACTGATCCAAACCCTCAAGCAGCACAATATCAAATAAGTGTAAGCGCATCGTAACACCTGATCTGGCAATGGCATTAGATCGAACAAAAACAAGTGATCGTAGTGCTGTTATGGTGCTTTCAGCTGCTGCAACTTCTCTTGGACATGACATTGACAATGTTGTTTTGAGCAGAAGTATTCTACAGAGGACGAGGAGTGCCGTACGCCAAAACGTTGCAGATGACATTAAGCAAACCTTTACCTCTGACGTTCTGCTTACCATTCATTGGGATGGTAAAGTAATACAAGATATAACAGGTGATGAAAAAATAGATAGGCTAGCTATTCTTGTATCCGGTGGAGGAAAGTCTAAGCTTCTAGCAGTACCCAAACTTGTTTCTGGAGAAGGCGGAAAAATTGCAGAAGCAGTTCTAGAATGCTTGGACGATTGGAATTTGCGAGAATGTATTCAAGCAGTGTTTTCATACTACCGCTAGCAATACTGGCAAAAAAAAAGGCGCTTGCATGATAATCGAAAGTAAGCTTGATAGAAAACTCCTTTCCTTGGTTTGTCGCCACCATATAAATGAAATTGTGATATCAGACGTCCTCCAGAAGTGTTACGGTGATTCATCGGGACTGGATATATTACTTTTCAAGCGTTTCAAGATTTCCTGGAAACAAATGGATGATAAAAGATATGAAGCTGCCAATACAAACATGACGTGGAAAGCAGAAATCCTCAAACTGTGCGAAGCTTGCCAGAAGTCACCTAAGAGCGGATTATCGCGAACTTCTTGAATTATCAATTAATTATTGAGGTGGTGTTCTATCAGGAGGAGTACATTTTCGTCAACCTGGGGCTTTACATCGCGCTAGGTGGATGTCGCGAGTGGTTTATGCCATCAAAATTGTATTGTTTCGCTCGCAGTTCAACCTGACAAAACAGGAACTGATTGCAATGGAACGCTTCTCTCGCTATGCTGTCCGCTTTTATGTGCCAAAATGGTTTGCGGCTCCTATCACATCTTTTGCACCAAGAACCGATTTGGAGTATCTACAAAAGCTTCAGCAATATGATGATAAGGAACTTTCAGCAATAGCTAGCAAAGCACTATGCCATCACCTCTGGTATCTAAATGAAGAACTTGTGTCGCTTGCCTTTTTTGATGATGGCATAACTTTGCAAATGAAACGGCAGATGGGTCAGGCATTGGAAAGACCTGGTTCAGAAATACCAGGAAAACGAACTGCTTCTGACCACACTCATGATGACCCACTAGAGAAAAGTCTGGCGGACTTTGTCACAAGCTCAAGTCGCTCCTTCTTTGAGAAATCGTCCCTTCAATCGACGTTTCTCGAAGTAGATCCTGTGGAATGGGATAACAGGGACGACTATAAATTAGCTAAGGAATATGTTAAAACAATGAATGTTGTAAACGATAATGCAGAGAGAGTGGTCTCATTAATTCAGAGTTTCAGCAGTCATCTCACAAAAAACGAAGAACAACTGCAGTACCTTATTCAAGTCGTGGAAAAACACCGAGAGTAGTTTCCAGAGGCAAAGAAATCAATGATAAAGACAGGAAGCACATCAACCTCATGAGTTAACATTAAAAAAAATGGATTAGGCCTATTGGGGATACCACTTAAAAAAAAAACGCGCCTGTTGTAGTTGCCCCCTGGGTGGTGCGGAAAAACTACACATTTCAGAGTCTGTCGGCACTACTAAATATTATGGAATCCGGCTGAAACCACTCAAAACTTCCTATCGACACGCATAACAAATTCCAGGGGTGAAACTTAAGAAAATAAAAGATTTATTTTTCACCCCTATGAGCCTGGGCCGGTCTAATTATACATATACAGGGTGTCCCATAAGTCTGGAACCATAGGGTAAAATAAGTAATTTATGTTTTTCCGTTTATGCAAGTGCCCATGATGTCTTTGAGTAAGGAAGAACGCATCCAGGTAATTCTGCTCGTAGGAAATCGGAGTCAGAGGAGGTCGCTGAGGAATTTAACAGATTGCATCCGGACCGCGCGCTGATAACACACATCTGTGTCGGCAAACTTGTAGCAAAGTTCAGGGAAACGGGATCCATAGGAGATAAACCACGCAGCGGACCGCCGAGGACATCCACCGACGATGACACAGCCGCTACCATCCTCGCTCATTTCACAAACAGTCCCCAAAAGTCTCTTCGGCGGTTGTCCGCTGAGACAGGAGTGTCGAAAAGCAGCATCCACCGCATTCTTCAAGCACACAAATGGCATCCTTAGAAACTTCAAATCCTGCAGAAATTAAGCGAAAATGATCCAGACCGACGGATGGAATTTTGTGAATGGGCTACGGAACAATGTGCTCAAAATGCCAATTTCTCGTCCATCACTCTGTTCAATGATGAGGCTGTTTTTTACGCAAATGGTGAGGTGAACCGACAGAACACCCACTACTGGTCGCAAGACAACCCTCACTGGTTTACTGCTTCAAAGGAACAAGGTGTCGCTCGTGTGATGGTATGGTGTGGCATTTGGGAAGACCGTATCATAGGCCCCTTCTTTTTTGATGACACTGTCACAGGAAACGCCTACTTGCGTATGCTCAACGAGGAAGTATTCCCCAGTGTCTTGAACACAGATGGGGATTTCCCAACATGGTTCCAGCAGGATGGTGCTCCTGCCCATTACAGCATCCGGGTAAGAGAGTGGCTGCATCGACAATTCCCTGGTCATTGGCTAGGACGTCGAGGGCCTGTGGAATGGCTGGCGAGGAGCCCCGATCTCACCCCGTTGGATTTTTATCTCTGGGGTCACTTGAAGACGTTGGTCTACGCGGAGAAAATTCATAGTGTTGCACATCTGCGGGAGCGCATCATCGACGCATGTAACACCATCACTCCTGATACCGTTCGCCGTGTGTTTGCTGACTGGATATCTCGTCTGTATTCGTGTATCAATAATAATGGTGGACACATTGAACATGTTCTGTGAATAAAAGTCGTTTTTATTGCGGTTTTTATAATTTTGCCCTATGGTTCCAGACTTATGGGACACCCTGTAATATATATATATATATATATATATATATATATATATATATATATATGTATACTGTGTATATATATATATATATATATATGCACAAAATCATTTCATACATATATACTCCACCAATTGAATTTGAATTAAATTGAAAAACCTTTATTATTAGTAAAATAAACACAGTAATTTTACAATTTACAATGCCATAAATAATTGTGAAATTGGATTATTTATTTTATTTAGTTTGGCACTTTTTTTTTATGCAGGAAGGAGGGGCCAAGGGCAAATGCCCGCAAAAGTGCCCCTCTCACTTAAGCTTTAGGCTTTACTGGGCTCTTAATTAAAAATAAAACGTATAGTTATTATTAATAATACATAACTCATGAATAAGAATTATTAATTGGGGTATGAATTAATCTAAAATTATTGTTATTATTATTATCGATATAAACAAATACAACGTCATTATTGAAGGTACGATACCAATACTATAGGAAGATATCAATATTAGACACGAGAGATGAACAATAACGAGTAATGTACATTTAATCCGAGATTGCACACGAGAAATGACTGAGTAATAGAGTAATGTACATTTAATCTTTGATTTTTTTATTAGTATGCCATTATTAATCGAGATTTCAAATTGGTTTTAAACGAATTTAGATTCGCAATATTATTTTACATTTACAGTATATTTTTTAACCAATATTCTTTAATTTATAAGATAATAGTTTTTCATAGATTGTGCCAGACCTAATTCAGCTATACTTAATTTAATAGAAATTTCTCTATTTATTTATTTATTTTTTTAATATTATAATATATTACGAGCATAACGTATATGCGTACATACATACACAGGTATAGACGTACATACACTGTAAATAGAAGTAGATGTTTCGTTAGACGTTTCATTGTGCCAGTTTTGTGAATTTTGAAATGTCTAATGCGTTAGACATTTCACATTAGTTAAACATTTTGTTAGATATTTCAGTAAGTCACTTGAAATGTCTAAATTGTCCCAATGTTTTAAACAATTAAAAAAGATTAATCCAAAATGTCTAATGAATTGTCTGACAATGAAATGTCAAAAGCGCTAGTTTTCAACCGGTCGGCCATGGTGAATTTCCTGGGTTAGTCAAAGAGGTTGGTCATAGGATACCTTTTAAAACTCAACTTCAGATTTAGAAGTAGTATAATTTTAGTAATTTTATAAAATTACTGACATATTTACATTATTTTGCCACGAGTTATTCGAATCAGCTCAAGTGGGCCATCGCCTCAGAAAGGTTGGAAACAACTGGTTTAAAGTATGAACATTTAAGGAGTTAACTTTATAAGTTTCAGTAAAAGGTTAAGTTTACCCAAAGAGAATTGTTTCACAACATTAATCTTAAATTTTTTTTACTTTTAATTTCTAGTGCTGTGGCTATTTAGCCATTACTGGTCAGATAGCCTTCCAGGTCATTTGACCAGCAATGGCTAAATAGTCTCCCAGGCTATTTAGCCAGCAGTCTGCGCACATATAGACTGTTTTTGTGAGCTTTGTATTGTTTTTAAAAATTTGCTATAATTTTCATCTGCATTTACGTTAATAATAAAATAATAAATAAAATTTGATACTTTCCTGTTATCCCGGACCCCAGACTTTTAGCCGAAAATATCACAACTTAACCTAACCAATTGTCAAGGGCATACAGTTGACCTAACGGAAAAGCCCCGGTTTTTCTGTGGACATACAAGAAATACGGTTAGGTCAACTGTACGCCCTTGACAATTGGTTAGGTTAAGTTGTAATATTTTCGACAAAAAAGTCTGGGGTCCGGGATAACAGGAAAGTACCTAAAATTTATTAAATTTAAATTTGTTAACAATTAGTTTTAGGTTTTGAAGTGCCGTAATAATAGTTTTAAATACTCAAATTAGTTTTCCAATAAATCGACGCTTTTCGAGTGAATACATATCTAGTTCAGCTTATTTTTCATAACATAGTTTACTTCTCAGTTCTAGATTCATTTCGGTTGCTCTAGAATCTAGATCGAGCCCTTTTTAATTTATCATTGTCTTTTCTCAAGTATAAGTTGTCTAGCTCAGAGATTGGACCTAGGGTAGGGCTACTGTATACCAAGAGGCCTAGATCTAAAGTTAGGTTCAGGGTCACAGGCTGGTTGTTAATCTTCAAAGACTTACTTCACTAGCCAAGGTTTAGCCAAATAAATAAAGTTAATAAACGCATGAGAGACACTTGGAAGACCTGAGCCTACATGAAATAAATGAATAAATGTCCAAATATAATAATTCTTGGATCACCTGAAGATCAGGGCCCCCACCTTCTCTAGTTAGCCTAACTAACGAAAATATCACGACCTAACCTAACCAATCGTTAGGTCAACTGTACGCCCTTGACGATTGGTTAGGTCAGGTCGTGATATTTTCGTTAGTTAGCCTTATAAAGCTAACTAAAGAAGGCTGGGGGGCCCCTGATCTTCAGGTGATCCTACTGTAATTGTTTTCTTCACTTTTCGGGATAACCTATAAATACAAACACTAAATAAACTACGTCATAACTTTAATGTATTTTAACCGCAATGCGCATGTGTCAAGGCGCAAACGATAGAAAACTAACTTGTTATGCAAAAGAAATGTTTAATTTCTACCCCTTTGTATATCTGAAACATTTAACCACAGTTGTCAGATATTTGAAATATCTATTAAACACTTCGAAATAGCCATTATTCATTTCAGAAAGCTAAGTTCATTGTGAGATGTCGAGTAGACGTTCCATATATATAACCAAACGTCCAGTACCCGTTAGAGTGTATATACATACATACTCTCTAAATAACAGGGAGGAAAGTGTTTGGGTGCAACAACTAGATAAATATCTGGTTAATAATATAATTGTCATCAAATCAAATGATTAACTGGTTTATCCAACCATGATTGTAATTATTATTTATATAACATTGGCATGGATAGCGGAACTACATCATGGTTGAACTAAACATTTGGACCAGTTGGCATATAGATAGTTAACCAATATAGTTTAGTATATATATATATACACACACACATGTGTGTGTGTGTGTGTGTGTGTGTGTGTGTGTGTGTTAAACGGCCTTAAACTGCTTATACTACGCGTCGAAGAGGTTAATGAAATCAACCCTTTAACCAAATTGAAAAATAACAATGAAAAAGTTGTTTTTTGACGCCTGCTCGCTGGTTCTGCCCCGCGGGGTTCGTCTTTAAAAAAGGAATTCTTCTCTTCTCTGATCGATTTATGGTTGTTCAAATCGATGAATAACAACTTGGATAACCAATTACGCGGTGAATAAATGCATGAAGCTCTCATTCACTGACTTATGGAATGGTACTATGAATGAGGTTTCCTCGCGGTCAATAACGAAGAATTAGTTCAAGATGAGGAGGAAAAGAGATTCCTATTTTTCATCCTCCAGCCAAAGTGTGGGAAGATAGGAGGTTTGGCCGTTGCGCAACTAGTCTCAACTAGTCTTAACTAGCCCTGTATACAGTGTACGGGAATTTAAATAGTTTTTAATATATATATATATATATATATATATATATATATATATATATATTATGGGATTGAACTCAGAATGATTCCTTGAGGTTCTTTCATGATACACACAGACCGTGCATAGAACAAGGAACTCTTTTGGGAAAATTAAATCCACTATAGTCCGAATAAGTAATGGTAAATGACAAACACTATAGTTTTTTCTTTTTCATGATGTTAGCCCGACGTGGGCAAGGGGTCGCTAACAAAGAGGCCCCAAAAATATGGCTTCCCTTACCAGCTATCTGCAAAGCAGATAGGATCCAGCTTTGGGGCAGGATCTAGGGGTTACAGCTACACCTAGCCTACTACATCCAGAACCTCAATATAAGCAAAAGACTCGTTGCATTCGCGTCGGATTGAATACATCGAAGAAAAAGGGGTAACTATTGTATTTTTAGCCATAAACCAAAACTTAAACCTCAACTGGCAAAATTGAGCGTCCGCTTTTCGAGGCAAATACACGTTCGTTTCACGATGGGATTTACTTCTTTTTCTGAAACACCCTGTATATTCATATATGTATGTGTAGGATTTCAGATTTATCTCCTTATCAATGAAATGGAACAGATAAATTAATTCCTTGTTATTGTAACATTGTTTTATCTGTATTTATTAAATTTTATCGTGTTTGAAGGCATCCACTCTATCGTTTTGCCGTTCTGATTTATATACAATGAAAATAACAGTGTAATTAACATAAAAATCCACGTTCTTTCGCCGTAAATTTATGTGAACGTCGAGCTAAAATTCATCCATTATCATTCATTAGAATATTTAGGGTATACTGTGTGTGTGTGTGTATATATATATATATATATATATTATATATATATATATATACAGTATATAAATGTTAACTTGTGTTCGATATAAAATTCTTTATAGGAATATAATCCTTATATAGGTGTACTATAAATTCGGTACTATAGGATTACTTTAAGCAATACATGTCGATTTTTTGTCTAATTGTCCCACAATCAAGCCTGAACGAAACTCTGTGTGTGTGTGTGTGTGTGTGTGTGTGTGTGTGTGTGTGTGTGTGTGTGTGTGTTTTACTCCTGCAGGCATGGATTGTCCTATTTGGTACATAGGATTTTGCCTGTGACTGTATAGGCATATTTATTTCAATATTAAAAAAAAAAATATATCTATATATAATCCTTTAGTTAACAAATTACTTAGAGGAATGTGAAGGTGCAACATTGAGTGAGTAATCAAATTAATTTCCACTATGACATTTAAACATATAATTCTTGATCAAATTCAGTATATAAAGAAATTAAACTTCTTAATTTCTTTACTGAATTATATTAAAAAAAATAATTTATGTCTGAATTTTAGGTTCGAGGTATTGACTGTACGACTATAATCCTACCCTCTACACTTGGTCCTTTCTGATTACTTTCAATATTACGTGTATAACATTTTTGTCTAATTTTGTACTCTGTGAAACGAAAGTACACCCATTTTATATATTATATATATATATATGATGAATAAAACCACGAACGAAAGGAGACACAGAATGGTGCTCAAGCGCTTTCGTCTAATAACATTCTCAGGAACACGAAAGCGCTTGAGCACCATTCTGTGTCTCCTTTCCTTCGTGGTTTTATTCATCATAAATATTTTTCACGTGTTACTTTCGTGAAATAATTTTCATATATATATATATATATATATATTAGTGATGTAGGTCACATCCGCATCCGCATCCGCGGAACATCCGCACATTTTCTCGCATCCGCATCCGCGTCCGCATCCGCACTTTGGACTGCGGATGTCGTGCGGATGTGGACCGTTGAGATAAAACGTCATTAATAAGCGGAAATTATCAAATTCTACTATATTAATAGAACTAGTTCATTGTGCGCAAAGTGATGCAAGCGACAAGATGAGAGGCTGTTCTTGTATGAAGTTACTCTCTTGCAACCTACTTAGATCCACGTTACAAAGCTAAGTTATTTTCACCTAGTACATTAGAACGAGTTAAATCATCACTTGGCAAAGCAGTTGAAGAGCTTCAATCGCTTGAATCTGTCGCTTCGCCACCCACCAAAAGAATAAAAGTTTCAGTGACAGAACCAACACCTTCAACAAGCAAATCTATCACAGAATCTCTCTTCAGTTTCTTGAGTCAAGCAGCAATGACGAGACCTACGCGATGTCAAAAGATGTAGTAAAAATGATCGAGAGCTATCACCAAGAAAAACGCCTGGCTGCATGTGACAATCCTATTAGTTGGTGGAAAAATACGCAGAATATCTATCCATACTTGAGTAAACTTGCAAGGAAACATTTAGCCTGTCCTCCAACAAACGTACCAAGCGAGAGATTATTTAGCAGTGCTGGATTAATATATGATGAAAAGAGAAACAGACTGGCAGCAGAAAAGGCAGAAAAATTAATGTTCCTTAAGCATAACCTTCCTATAATTAAGTTTGAACATTAAACGATGAACATCTTAGTTTACTTTATTTTAATTACTCATTTATAAATATGCCTAATAAAACTTTAAACTTAATATAAATAGTTATCAAGCTAATTAAAGATCTCTTTCTATAAGGGTGGAAGTTGGGGAAAGAGGTCGGTGGGGTGCATTTGAGTTGGGTTCACGTCCCACATCCTGGTAACACAATTATGGTTTCTAATTGTGGCTGAAACTCAACAAAATATAACGAATTTATTTGCAGACGAATTCACTAATTGATTTCTATATTAGTTAGATGCTTGATATTATTTTATATGTTCAGAGAAAAGTACAGCAATTATTGTACAATTAATCAATTATACTACATTATAGCTACAGCTCTCTCTATATAATAACTTATTATATACGTTAAACACAACAAATCTCGAATATATCCTAAAAAATAACGAAAATGTAGACATCCGCATCCGCATCCGCATCCGCGGATGTTGAAATCAAACATCCTCATCCGCATCCGCATCCGCGGATGTGAAAAAAATGACATCCGCTACATCACTAATATATATATACACCTTACCTTACCTTATGAACCTTATGTTGTTTCGTGCGTTGGTCTCTCTTCACACGGAGGTCAAGCTGGTGGCCCCGCCTCTAGGTCTGGCTTGGTGGAGGAGCGAGTTGCTGTCTTGTGCTATCCATCGTACATAGCCAGGCACGCCCAGCTCATCTGGTACCGTCCTGAGCCAGGCATCCAGTCTTCTCTTGAAGACTTCAACTTTGACCCCCGTTACGTTTCTGAGGTCCTTTGGAAGCTGGTTGAAAAGTCTTGGCCCCCTGACAACCAAGCTATTTTCCTTCAGAGTTGAGGAGGTCCCTTGTCGGGCCTTTAATTTGGGAACACGACACATTCTGCCTTTCCTATTTTCCAGTGTTGTTTGAATGGTAATTGGGTTTAGTTTTAGGTTTGGTACCAGTTTTTCAATCATTTTCCATATGTAGATTGTGGTGTACCTCTCTCTTCTTCTTTCCAGGGAGTACAGATTTAGTTTACGTAGTCTTTCCCAGTAGTTGAGTTCTTTGCAGCCATCAATCTTGGCTGTGAAATGCCTTTGCGTTTCTTCTAGTTTATTAGTTTCTTCCTTTTTATATGAGGACGTCAAAACTGAGTAGTATTCAAGTTTTGGTATAATCAGTGTTTTTAGCAGGGGAATCATTACTGTCCTGTCCCTTCTCTTGAACGTTCTTAGTACCTGTCCGGCGACTCTTTTTGCTTTATTTATCGCTACCTGATTTTGTGTTTCAAATTTTGCATCATCTCTCATTATTATCCCGAGATCGATCGCTTTCGTGCTTCTCTGAATTTCCTGTCTATCTGGAGCCTAATATGCAGTCTAAGTTCTTCTCTTCTACCATATCTCAAGAGCTGAAATTTCTCGGTGTTAAATGACATGTTGTTGTCTTCTGACCATTTGTATATTTTGTTCGTGTCCCTCTGCAAGGCCTCCACGTCATGTACATCGCTGATTTTTCTGCTGATCTTTGTATCGTCTGCAAAGGATGTTACTATACTGTTGCTGTTTACTCCGCTGTCTATGTCTGTTAGCATGATAATGAACAGGAGTGGAGCTAGTATTGTCCCTTGTGGTACTGAGCTGCGTACTTCCGATTCTGATGATGATATACCTTGAATTTTGACGACCTGCAGACGTTCTCTGAGGAAGTTGTAGATCCATTTTCCCACTTTGCCTGTTATTCCCATATATTTCATTTTATGTGCTATTATACCATGGTCACATTTGTCGAAAGCTTTAGCAAAATCTGTGTATATAACATCGTAGTTGTCATTGGCTTCCAATGCACCTAGGATATTGTTGTAGTGTTCTGTTAGTTGTGATAGGCATGATCTACCTGATCGGAATCCATGCTGATTTTCGTTGAATCTTTCCCGTGTCTCCAGGAAATCATAAATTTTCTCTCTAACTATTCTTTCAAATACTTTGGTGAGGTGGGACGTCAATGACACTGGTCTATAGTTCTTTGCTTGAGATCTGTCCCCTCCTTTATATATAGGGACAATGTTTGCTCTTTTCAAGATGCTCGGTATTTTCCTAGTGTCTAGGGATCTTCTCCATATCCAGTATAAAGGTGTAGCTATTTAATTTTTACAGTTTTTAATCAATAATGCGTTCCAATTGTCCGGACCTGCAGCTGAATGTGGTTTCATTTGTCCTATAGCTGTCGCTACATCTTCTGGGGTAAAATCCAAGTCTGTTATATACTCTCCTTGCAATTGCTCTTCAAAGAATGCATTTATGTCAGGTATCGCTTTGTCACTCTTTGGGGTACTAAAAACTGATTCATATTGAGCTCTCAATGTATCAGATATTTCTTTTGGATCGTCGGTTAGTTCATTATTTCTCGTCCTTAAAGGCCCAATAGCTATAGAAGTATTTTGGATTTTCCTTTATTGCTTCTACCACCTTTTCCTCTTCCCTCTCTGTATGGTCCTTAATCAGGGCTTGTATTTCCCTATCGATACTCTCCAGTTTTTCTTTTATTGCTTTCCTGTCATTATCTCCGCAGTTGCCTAACTTCGCCTCCACTCTCTTTCTTTTGCGGAATAATCTTATCTTTTGCCTCTCTAGCCAGCTCCTCTTTCCTTTTGGCTGTGATTTTGGAGCATATTTTTCTAAAATTCTCAGCATTTTTTCTTTCAAGGTTGTTAGCATTTTTTCAGTTGTTTTATTCTCGAAAATTGTTCTCCATTCTATGATATTTGGGCCATGTGCGATCTGATTGTTTCACAATTTATAGTCTTGGAGTTTAAGTTAAAGGTCCCGAATTTACTTCTTTCCTCAATATGTGTATTGTCTTTTAATGCTGTCGTCATATTTGTTGATATCTCGATTAAGTTGTGGTCTGAGATAATGGTTGGGGTTATTTTTATATCAGCAATAAAGTTCGTGTTATTCGTGAATACCAGATCTAGGCAGTTATTTTTTCTGATATTTTCTGTTATCTCCTGTGTTAGCATAAACTCATTTGTGAGAGCCATCAACATTTTTACTTGCTCCTGGTCTTCTCTTGTGCCCCCTTGTCCTGATGAATATATATATTCCTATCCACCTTTTTGTATTTTATAAATGGGAAGTTAAAGTCTCTGCAGATCATTATATTGGGGGATGAGGGTTTATGGCCTTTATTAGCTTTCTGATGTCATCAATGACCTTCGAGAATTTTTCGGTTGGGGTGCTTGGAGGTCTATACATGACTATTACTATCACGTTTAGTTTTTCTATTTTCACTGCTAGGAGTACCGCATAGCTGTTTAATTTACTTATTATCGTCTCTGTCATATGACCTTCCTGTACATATGTAGCGCAGCCACCTTTACGTCTCGTCGTTCTATCCGCTCTTACTAAGTTGAAGCCCTCTATATTTATCTCTTCTTATCAATACAATGTTCGCAGTTTTCACAATTTCCTTGGCAATCCTTAAGATGAGTTTCTGTGAGGCATGCGATGTCCGCCTTGTTTCGTTCATAAATCCTTTCAGGTACGAAACCTTATTGAGTGATTGGTTTGGTCTTATTCCTTGAATATTAGCCAGGACAATTTTTATGTTCTCTGTTTTTCGTTGCCCCTTGCGCATTTCAAGTTCGTTTTCCTTCGATATCTCTTGATTCGTTGCCCTATGATCCTCCGAGAGAGATCCGTTTCCGTCTACTTGTACTGGTAGCTTCTTGCCCGGTAGCGGTTTGGCTCGGATGTTTCCAGCTGTGTCAACTGCATGTGGATGGCATTTAACATCCGTAACGTGTCCGCGATGTTGAAAAAATTCTTGTTAGCTTATTGTGTTCCTATTGTTGTTCCTTATTGTCATTTAAACTTTTCCTTTATACAGGGTGTCCCAGAATTAACTATCTATTTCAATGAAATCGGACAAATTTTTTAAAACACACTTTTATTTATGTTTATCATGTTTAATATGTGTTAAAAATGTATAAATTTCTAAATTTTTTTCATAATTTTATTTTCATAATTTTTTCATAGTTTTTCATAGTTTTATTTTTAGAATGGCAAAGAAACTCTCCAAAAGTTAACGTGTGGCTTGGAATGACCAAATCCAAAATTTAGGCCCATTCTTCTTTGCGGAAGCAACTGTAACAGGTACCGTTACCTTGATATGCTTCAGCAGTTTCTCGAACCACAGCTTCTTGATGATGGCATTCTTAATAATGTTGTGTTTCAACAAGATGGAGCACCATGTCATTATGCTCTAATTGTTCGAGAATACCTCACAGACGCCTTCCGAATCGGTGGATTGGACGTGGAGGACCTCGACCTTGGCCTCCGCGTTCTCCGGATTTGACACCCCTGGATTTCTTTGCATGGGTTTCATAAAAACAAAGGTTTATCGCCAAAAGATCAATAGTTTAGCTGAACTTAAAGAACGCATCCAGTTGGCAGTGCGGGAGATAACACCTGAAATGCTTCAAAATGTGTTTCGCAGCGCTGAGGATAGATTTGAAATTTGCAGAGATACAGACGGTGCACATGTTGAAACTTCTCAATAAAGTTTTGACTTATGATTTATAAACTATTTGTTTTTGTATCATAATTTAGTAATAAACACAAAATTATGGCAGTTTTTATTAAATTTGTCCGATTTCATTGAAATAGATAGTTAATTCTGGGACACCCTGTGTATATATATATATATATATATCGGGTGGTCCGAAAAAAATGACGCATTTTTTAAAAATTAATATCTCAGTAACCCCCTTCCTTATCATGACAATTTTTATATGCAAGATACTTTCAAACTTCTTTTTTTGAATGCAAGAAACGGAATTCTGATATCTTTTATAGTTTTCTCGCAATTAACAAAAGTAACAACATGGGTCAAAAAAACGAATATCATGAGAAAGGAAAAATTTAATCAGAAATTTAACTAATTAATTACAGTAAATGATCGATTGGACCACCACTCTGTTGACACACTAATCTAAGTCTTTTCTTCCACACAAAAATAATGCTTCTTACTTCATTAATGCCAATTCTTGCCAAGATTCAAGTATTTTCTTTTTAATTCTGATTCGGTGAATTTTTCTCGTCGACCCGGTAAACCTTCTCTTTTAGTAACTCCCAAATGAGTAGTCCATAGGATTACAATCTGGGCTTTGTGGTGGCCACTCATTTTTCGTTATTAATTTTGTGTATTGCTAATCAGAAACGACTGTGTGGCGTAGCTTGTATGCGACGGTGCTCCATCTTGTTGAAATATGAAATCATTTTCTTGATACAGGCGACGACAATCCGGCAACAATTTTGTTCTTAAAAGTTCAATGTAATTTGCAGAATTCACCTTGTCTTTCAGTTTCATAAAATGAACATCTGTCTTGCCATTCCAAGAGACCCCTGCAGATATCATAACCTTTTGGAGAATCTTGACGTTTCATGATACAATCTGTTTATTGAAATGTCACACTTTTTACCACGCCCGTAGACAACATCATTTTGACGGTTTCGCGGAATTTCTAGAGTGAATCTTTTTCATCCGTGAAGACTATCTTTTTAATATCAACGACAGAGAAATTATCAAGAACTTTCTGCACCTTGTTTTTCTTTTATCCTTAACAGTATCACTTTTTCTAGAAGATACTATTCTTTTGAAGGCTTTAGTTTTGTGCTTTAATTATTCGGTGTACAGAAGTCTTTCCAATATTCAAATGTTTAGCAATTGTTCTTGTGACAAATGACTTCCTGGTTATCTTCTTGAGAGCAGATTTTATCGTTGATGTAATCCACATTTTCTGGAACCGAAGCTGTTTTAGGTCTACCGCTTCCTGGTTTTCTGGCAGTACTTCCCGATTCGCGAATCTTCTTTAAGAGTCTTTCCACTGCACGCCTTTTCCACTTTTTGCCGGGAAACTCTTGCAATAACCTTCCAGTCTTCCATCCTTTTCACAGTAACAATTTTTAATGAGAATACGATCTTCCTCTGACAACATCATTAAGGGTACTGACGAATTGTTAAAAAATAAAAATATCCACAATTTGACTTGTTCATTCCTGTAGAGTTTTGTAATAACTTGCAAAAATATCGCATGATATCGTATAAAAATGATATCGTATAAAAAATGGATATTATATTGCGATTTTTGTTTTTTTGACCCATGTTGTTACTTTTGTTAATTGCGAGAAAACTATAAAAGATATCAGAATTCCGTTTCTTGCATTCAAAAAAAGAAGTTTGAAAGTATCTTGCATATAAAAATTGTCATGATAAGGAAGGGGGTTACTGAGATATTAATTTTTAAAAAAATGCGTCATTTTTTTCGGACCACCCGATATATATATATATATATATATACATTCAACTGCAAAGAACACGCAATATAAATAACGTAAAGAACGACGCTTGTATAGGAGATATTCCGCGCAAGACGAGAAAGAGAAAACAACAAATGAAAAAATGAAGTACCACCTGGGAATCGAACCCGGGATCTTCCGATTGCCGGTCAGACGCGATAACCACTACACCATGGACTTCACTCTTCCAAATGCCGTAATTCCTCTACATACTCGCAGAAACCAATGCCCCAAGGGGGCACCTCCCGCATGCCGTAACATTATATACATTCAACTGCAAAGAACACGCAGTATAAATAACGTAAAGAACGACGCTTGTATAGGAGATATTCCGCGCAAGACGAGAAAGAGAAAACAACAAATGAAAAAATGAAGTACCACCTGGGAATCGAACCCGGGATCTTCCGATTGCCGGTCAGACGCGATAACCACTACACCATGGACTTCACTCTTCCAAATGCCGTAATTCCTCTACATACTCGCAGAAACCAATGCCCCAAGGGGGCACCTCCCGCATGCCGTAACATTATATACATTCAACTGCAAAGAACACGCAGTATAAATAACGTAAAGAACGACGCTTGTATAGGAGATATTCCGCGCAAGACGAGAAAGAGAAAACAACAAATGAAAAAATGAAGTACCACCTGGGAATCGAACCCGGGATCTTCCGATTGCCGGTCAGACGCGATAACCACTACACCATGGACTTCACTCTTCCAAATGCCGTAATTCCTCTACATACTCGCAGAAACCAATGCCCCAAGGGGGCACCTCCCGCATGCCGTAACATTATATACATTCAACTGCAAAGAACACGCAGTATAAATAACGTAAAGAACGACGCTTGTATAGGAGATATTCCGCGCAAGACGAGAAAGAGAAAACAACAAATGAAAAAATGAAGTACCACCTGGGAATCGAACCCGGGATCTTCCGATTGCCGGTCAGACGCGATAACCACTACACCATGGACTTCACTCTTCCAAATGCCGTAATTCCTCTACATACTCGCAGAAACCAATGCCCCAAGGGGGCACCTCCCGCATGCCGTAACATTATATACATTCAACTGCAAAGAACACGCAGTATAAATAACGTAAAGAACGACGCTTGTATAGGAGATATTCCGCGCAAGACGAGAAAGAGAAAACAACAAATGAAAAAATGAAGTACCACCTGGGAATCGAACCCGGGATCTTCCGATTGCCGGTCAGACGCGATAACCACTACACCATGGACTTCACTCTTCCAAATGCCGTAATTCCTCTACATACTCGCAGAAACCAATGCCCCAAGGGGGCACCTCCCGCATGCCGTAACATTATATACATTCAACTGCAAAGAACACGCAGTATAAATAACGTAAAGAACGACGCTTGTATAGGAGATATTCCGCGCAAGACGAGAAAGAGAAAACAACAAATGAAAAAATGAAGTACCACCTGGGAATCGAACCCGGGATCTTCCGATTGCCGGTCAGACGCGATAACCACTACACCATGGACTTCACTCTTCCAAATGCCGTAATTCCTCTACATACTCGCAGAAACCAATGCCCCAAGGGGGCACCTCCCGCATGCCGTAACATTATATACATTCAACTGCAAAGAACACGCAGTATAAATAACGTAAAGAACGACGCTTGTATAGGAGATATTCCGCGCAAGACGAGAAAGAGAAAACAACAAATGAAAAAATGAAGTACCACCTGGGAATCGAACCCGGGATCTTCCGATTGCCGGTCAGACGCGATAACCACTACACCATGGACTTCACTCTTCCAAATGCCGTAATTCCTCTACATACTCGCAGAAACCAATGCCCCAAGGGGGCACCTCCCGCATGCCGTAACATTATATACATTCAACTGCAAAGAACACGCAGTATAAATAACGTAAAGAACGACGCTTGTATAGGAGATATTCCGCGCAAGACGAGAAAGAGAAAACAACAAATGAAAAAATGAAGTACCACCTGGAATCGAACCCTGTCTTGCGCGGAATATCTCCTATACAAGCGTCGTTCTTTACGTTATTTATACTGCGTGTTCTTTGCAGTTGAATGTATATAATGTTACGGCATGCGGGAGGTGCCCCCTTGGGGCATTGGTTTCTGCGAGTATGTAGAGGAATTACGGCATTTGGAAGAGTGAAGTCCATGGTGTAGTGGTTATCGCGTCTGACCGGCAATCGGAAGATCCCGGGTTCGATTCCCAGGTGGTACTTCATTTTTTCATTTGTTGTTTTCTCTTTCTCGTCTTGCGCGGAATATCTCCTATACAAGCGTCGTTCTTTACGTTATTTATACTGCGTGTTCTTTGCAGTTGAATGTATATAATGTTACGGCATGCGGGAGGTGCCCCCTTGGGGCATTGGTTTCTGCGAGTATGTAGAGGAATTACGGCATTTGGAAGAGTGAAGTCCATGGTGTAGTGGTTATCGCGTCTGACCGGCAATCGGAAGATCCCGGGTTCGATTCCCAGGTGGTACTTCATTTTTTCATTTGTTGTTTTCTCTTTCTCGTCTTGCGCGGAATATCTCCTATACAAGCGTCGTTCTTTACGTTATTTATACTGCGTGTTCTTTGCAGTTGAATGTATATAATGTTACGGCATGCGGGAGGTGCCCCCTTGGGGCATTGGTTTCTGCGAGTATGTAGAGGAATTACGGCATTTGGAAGAGTGAAGTCCATGGTGTAGTGGTTATCGCGTCTGACCGGCAATCGGAAGATCCCGGGTTCGATTCCCAGGTGGTACTTCATTTTTTCATTTGTTGTTTTCTCTTTCTCGTCTTGCGCGGAATATCTCCTATACAAGCGTCGTTCTTTACGTTATTTATACTGCGTGTTCTTTGCAGTTGAATGTATATAATGTTACGGCATGCGGGAGGTGCCCCTTGGGGCATTGGTTTCTGCGAGTATGTAGAGGAATTACGGCATTTGGAAGAGTGAAGTCCATGGTGTAGTGGTTATCGCGTCTGACCGGCAATCGGAAGATCCCGGGTTCGATTCCCAGGTGGTACTTCATTTTTTCATTTGTTGTTTTCTCTTTCTCGTCTTGCGCGGAATATCTCCTATACAAGCGTCGTTCTTTACGTTATTTATACTGCGTGTTCTTTGCAGTTGAATGTATATAATGTTACGGCATGCGGGAGGTGCCCCCTTGGGGCATTGGTTTCTGCGAGTATGTAGAGGAATTACGGCATTTGGAAGAGTGAAGTCCATGGTGTAGTGGTTATCGCGTCTGACCGGCAATCGGAAGATCCCGGGTTCGATTCCCAGGTGGTACTTCATTTTTTCATTTGTTGTTTTCTCTTTCTCGTCTTGCGCGGAATATCTCCTATACAAGCGTCGTTCTTTACGTTATTTATACTGCGTGTTCTTTGCAGTTGAATGTATATAATGTTACGGCATGCGGGAGGTGCCCCCTTGGGGCATTGGTTTCTGCGAGTATGTAGAGGAATTACGGCATTTGGAAGAGTGAAGTCCATGGTGTAGTGGTTATCGCGTCTGACCGGCAATCGGAAGATCCCGGGTTCGATTCCCAGGTGGTACTTCATTTTTTCATTTGTTGTTTTCTCTTTCTCGTCTTGCGCGGAATATCTCCTATACAAGCGTCGTTCTTTACGTTATTTATACTGCGTGTTCTTTGCAGTTGAATGTATATAATGTTACGGCATGCGGGAGGTGCCCCTTGGGGCATTGGTTTCTGCGAGTATGTAGAGGAATTACGGCATTTGGAAGAGTGAAGTCCATGGTGTAGTGGTTATCGCGTCTGACCGGCAATCGGAAGATCCCGGGTTCGATTCCCAGGTGGTACTTCATTTTTTCATTTGTTGTTTTCTCTTTCTCGTCTTGCGCGGAATATCTCCTATACAAGCGTCGTTCTTTACGTTATTTATACTGCGTGTTCTTTGCAGTTGAATGTATATAATGTTACGGCATGCGGGAGGTGCCCCCTTGGGGCATTGGTTTCTGCGAGTATGTAGAGGAATTACGGCATTTGGAAGAGTGAAGTCCATGGTGTAGTGGTTATCGCGTCTGACCGGCAATCGGAAGATCCCGGGTTCGATTCCCAGGTGGTACTTCATTTTTTCATTTGTTGTTTTCTCTTTCTCGTCTTGCGCGGAATATCTCCTATACAAGCGTCGTTCTTTACGTTATTTATACTGCGTGTTCTTTGCAGTTGAATGTATATAATGTTACGGCATGCGGGAGGTGCCCCCTTTGGGCATTGGTTTCTGCGAGTATGTAGAGGAATTACGGCATTTGGAAGAGTGAAGTCCATGGTGTAGTGGTTATCGCGTCTGACCGGCAATCGGAAGATCCCGGGTTCGATTCCCAGGTGGTACTTCATTTTTTCATTTGTTGTTTTCTCTTTCTCGTCTTGCGCGGAATATCTCCTATACAAGCGTCGTTCTTTACGTTATATATATATATATATATATATATATATATAGTTTGGTGCTGTAAATGTTACTCTATTTTTCTGTTTATTTATACAGCAATATCAATACGATTGCTAATAACTTTAAGAAGGAAGTTTATATGCCCTGTAGTGAAAAGCACATACAGAGGGCTGACAAAAGTAAATAGACATCACAATGATTGTCCTCAACAAAAACTGGCAAAGTTCATTAATGGAATGTCAGAACGTGTGTCAACTGTACGTAATACAAAGGGGAAAGGAACACGATTCTAAATAAGTCTGTTATTATTTACTGACTTTTATTATCAAATCAAAATCTATGAAAAATCTGAGGGTGTTTATTTACTTTTGGTAATTTTCTCTCTCTCTCTCTCTCTCTCTCTCTCTCTACTGATGGCCCAAAGAAACCGAAGGATGTAGCTGCCGGTCGTGGTGGGTCGGGTGGTGTAAGTGCGGCAGAGTCTATGGCTGGCGACGGGTATCGAAAGGTTTCTGGCAAAAAGGCTGCGAAGCCGAACCCTGAGACCCCGGTTGCCCCTGTCAGGACCTCCAATCGCTTTAGTCTCCTATGCGCGAAGGAGGAAGACACCGTTTTAATTGGGGACTCGCAGATTAGGGACCAGGAGAAGTACTTTGCTTCTGCAGATCGAGACAAGAGGAAGGTAAGGTGCTTACTCGGTCGGGGAACTGCGCATTTAAGGAAGGAATTAGAGAAACTGCGCGTGGCTAGTCGGAAGACTGCAATCGTTGTCCACGCTGGTGGCAACGACCTGTTCCTCAAAGGTGGTACGGTAGGTTCAACGGAAGGGATCATCACCGAGATCATGTCTCTTGCGGATGATCTAAAACTTAAGACAGACAGGGGAATGTTGATGGGTATTTTACCGCGGATGAATGCCAGTGACCACGCGCTCGGTAAGGTCATTGGCATCAACGAGAGGGTGCAAGACTTATGCGTCCCACTGGGCGTGAGGTTTGTTGACCCGTTCGACGCGTTTTCGGGTAGGTGGGACCTGTATCAGAGGGATGCTGTCCACCTCAATGTCAAGGGTAAAGGTGTGCTAGGCACGCTGCTTGACCGGCACCTATACCGTATGGTGAGGTCAAGCCCGGGAATTGATGATGGGCCCCCACCGGGGAGAGATGATGTTGAGCCGGTGGCGGACGTACCTTCAACTGAAAGGTGCGTCCAGGTGGGTGACCCTCCTTCCCCGTTGAGGAGGCTCAGGCTCCTGCAGAAGTTTCCCCCTCGTTGGTGAGGGGCTCTTCAACTCCCGACAGCCTTCCCTATTCTGACCGCCGGTCAGAATAGGGAAGGCTCCCTCCGTGCAATGCTTTTTAATGCTAGGTCGATTAGGAATAAGTTTTGCGAGCTAAGAGCGCTCTTAGCATCAGAATACCAGGATATCGTTGCTATCACCGAGTACTGGATTCATACTGATCGTAGGGACTACGTTGGGGAGTTCGAAATTCCCGGGTATAGAATGTTTCGCAAAGACCGCACCCGTGGGGAGGGGTACTAATATACGTGAGGGACACGTTGAGTCCGTTTGACTGCCAGTTCAGATCGGAACGGGAGCTGCTTGGAGTCGATCTGAACGTGGGAGGGACGAACTATAGGTTAATCTTGGTGTAGAGACCTCCGCATCTCTTCCTCGAGGAGGATACAGCCCTGTACACCGAAGTCCGTAGCCTGCTAGGGGATATGGTGTGTGTAGTTTTAGGAGACCAACTGTCGCGGCATAAAGTGGGAAGACAGGACTGCTGATGCTGAAGGGAGGAGGCTAGTTGACTTTGCTGATGAGAACTTCCTCACTCAGTGGGTCAATGAGCCTACACGAGGCGAAAGCGTTCTAGACTTAGTATTCACGACCGAAGACAACCTCGTCACTGGCCTCACCGTTGACGAATCGTTGGGCGGAAGTGATCACGGTCTGATTAGGTTCCGTGTCTGCGTCCCTCGGGTGAAGCGTAGTAACTCGAGAGGCACTAAGCTCGATCGACAGCGGGCGGACCTTGTTAACCTCCGGGATAGCGTAGGTGAGATAGGGTTAGAGGTCAGCGGTGATGTTGAGGAGGTATGGAATGCATTCTGGGACGAGTTTATGGTGCTGCAGTCTGCTGCCATACCCTCAAAACCGATCACCCCTACTTCAACGCAGCCTAAGTGGTTCAGTCGTGACATCGCTTCGGCTATCCGAAATAGGAAAGCCGCGTATAGGAGGGCGAAGGCCAATCGTTCCCATGAGAACACTGATGCGTATGTCCGCCTGTGTAGGGAAGTGAAGGCGAAGGTTAGGCTAGCAAAACGTAACGAAGAACTCAGGGTGGCAAGCCTCTGCAAGGGGAACCCTAAAGAGTACTTTGCGGGAGTGTTCACCAGGGAGGACACCCGCGTCATCCCCGAGCCAGGCGTCAGGCACGAAGGTGCTGGCCTGGATAGTGTTCGGTGTACCGCGATAGTCGTTGCCGATAGAATAGACAAACTGAGCGCGTTCAAGGCTCCTGGGCCAGACCAGTTCCTCCCCAAAGTGTTGCGGAAGGTGCGCGACCAGGTGGCTCCCCACCTGGCTACAGTCTTCAACAAATCGTTGGAGACTGGCCAAGTGCCTGGTGACTGGAGGGAAGCCAATGTGACCCCTATCTTTAAGAAAGGGGATCATGAAAGTCCAGGGAACTATCGTCCCATTAGTCTCACTTCAGTTGTAGGTAAATTATTAGAGGGGATAATAGCGGATAGGATCATTGACCATTTGAATTCCTACAAGCTGCTTGGGGACTCCCAATATGGGTTTAGACGGCATAGGTCGTGTCTCACCAACTTGCTCGAGTTTTTTCACGTCATGTTGAGTGAGTATGATAAGAGTAGGGCGATTGATATACTTTATCTCGACTTTCAGAAAGCCTTTGATAAGGTACCTCACCGCCGGCTAATGGCGAAAGTGCGCGCGCTGAGTATCGGTGGGGAAGTAGGTAGGTGGATTGAAAACTGGCTGAAGAATAGGCAGCAGAGGGTTGTAATTAAAGGGGTTAGGTCGGGTTGGGCCTCGGTCACTAGTGGGGTTCCTCAGGGTTCCGTTTTGGGGCCAGTGTTGTTTATCATTTACATAAATGATATCGACGGTGGCATCGTCAGTCGGATCGCCAAATTCGCTGATGACACCAAGCTTGGGGCCAATGTTGGGACGCCCGAAGCGATCGAGCAACTGCGTGCGGACCTTGATAGGATAGGAGAGTGGTCCGAAAAATGGTAAATGCCGTTTAACTTGGGTAAATGCAAGGTGATGCACATTGGCTACGCCAATCCCAAGTCGACTACTCGATGTTGGGGAGTAATATCGAGGTGACTTATTTGGAAAAGGACTTGGGTGTGCTAATTAGCAGCGACCTTAATTAAGTTTACGAAACAGTGCGTAGAGGTGGAAAAGAAAGCCCAGAAGCTGTTGGGTTATATCAGGAGGCAATTTCGACTTCGAAACAAGGAGATTGTGCTCTCTCTGTACAATTCCCTGGTTCGACCGGACCTGGAGTATGCTGTGCAGTTCTGGTCGCCCACCTCAGGAAAGATATCGAGAGGCTGGAGCAAGTGCAGGCGAGGGCAACAAAGTTAATCCCTTCCGTTAGGTATGGGCTACAATCGATGTTTACGTGCCCTGAACTTGTTTTCGCTGGAAACTCGGAGGCTGCACGGTCAACTCATCGAGGTTTTCAAGCTCTTACGCGGGTTCAACAATGTCGATTTTAGAAGCATGTTTAGTTTAAATGATAACCCAACTCGCAACAATGGTTGGAAGTTGGATTTGAAACGGTTTAGGACTAGTGTGTGTGGGAATTACTTTACCTATAAGATCTGTGACACGTGGAACAGGTTACCTTCTGAAGTTGTGAACAGTTCCTCTGTGGATCATTTCAAGAAAAGATTAGACCAAATCTTGCACACTATTTGAGTGTGTAGAAAATTTTCCCTGGCACCGTTGCCATTGGTACCTCCTCGGTATGGGCCGCAAGGCCTTTTGAGGTACTTCTTTTCCTTGTAACTCCTTGTAACTCTCTCTCTCTCTCTCTCTCTCTCTCTCTCTCAGTACATAATCAGTGCATATCAGTACAGACCAGTACCTACATAAATGGAAATAAAACTAGGCGGAATTATTTAGAGTATTTGTCGTAAGGACAATGAAGGAAATTAGTGTATGAAGTTGGTACATTATCACTGTTCAACAAAGATTCTGTATCTCTGACAGTGTTCGGTGTTCCTTACTGACTTTTTAGCGCTGATTTAGAAAATAATAGTAAAATTTGTCCATCACCCAGAGTTTTATATTATATATATTATATATATATATAATATATATATATATATGATGAATAAAACCACGAAGGAAAGGAAACACAGATGGTGCTCAAGCGCTTTCGTCTAATGACATCCTCAGGAACACTGAAGTACATAAAGAGTTACAACCTATATATAGGTTACAGAAAAAAAAATATATATAAATATAAATATAATTATATATATATATATTATATATATATATATATATATATAAAATATAAATAATTATATATATTATATAGATATATATATAATATATATATATATATATAAATAAATATAATTTTATATATATATATATATATTATATATATATATATATATATATATATATATATATATATATATATATATATATATATATATATATATATATATATATATATATACAATAAACGGAAAAACAAAATTAAAGGATTGTGGAAGGGGGCACACAAATTTATAAGGAAAAACTATCGATTTTTAGCACAAGATTAAAAGAATTGTTTCCAACCAATGTTATAGATAAAAAAAAATATATATTAATATATATATATATACAAATTTATTCTGGAAATCTGCCCGGGTTTTAGCACTCTGCTTTTTTGCATAAAAAAAAAAAAAATTGAACAATTATCGATTTTTAGCACAAGATTAAAAGAATTGTTTCCAACCAATGTTACAGATAAAAAAATAATAAAATATATATACAAATTTATACTGGAAATTATCGATTTTTAGCACAAGATTAAAAGAATTGTTTCCAACCAATGTTACAGATAAAAAAATAAAATATATATACAAATTTATACTGGAAATCTGCCCGGGTTTTAGCACTCTGCCCTATTTTTTGTATATAAAAATTGAAAAATAAAAGTTAGTGGCATACAAATTTACCAAAGATTTAGCGTTCTACCTTTCTTATCTAAATCTGTTCTGAAGGAATTCAAAACAACAGGATCGAGTTGAAAAAGACCTTTGCTTATGTTGAAGTTATTTGTTAGTTGGATAATGGCAGACTCAAGAATATTTCTATTAACAATGTTGCTAGAGTGAAATAAAACTGAAGCATTATTCCAATCAATACAGTGGATAACTCTGACAAATGGACAAAAAGGGCACTGGACAACTGTCCTGTTCTAACGGAATATTGATGCTGTTTTATACGTGTGTGCAAATCCTTTCCCGTCTGACCTATGTAAAAGGAATCATATTGTTTACAACCAATTTTATAGATAATGCCTGAATTATTGGTAGGGCTATTTTTTACTATGATATTTTTCACAATATTGTTATATGAAAATACTACATTAATATCCAAAAGTTTAAATACATTAGCAATGCCTAAAAAGCCGGGAAAAGTGGAAGTACTAAAATATTTTTTGACAAAGTACGAGTGTTATTAGTGACGCGATAGAAAGTTCGTTTTGCCTTGTTGAACAAGATTCCATAAACGCAGATGGATAACACAGATCACTTCCAATACCGTGATTTTTTCTAATTCGGCATCGATGTATTCCGGACTGGCGATCCTAAGGGCGCGGACAAAGTGGACTACATCAGAAAGATGAACGAGCTTCTCCAGGACCCCGCCACATACAGCAAACTTAGGAAGAACCCGCAGGATGACGTCATCAAATCATTTAATAGTGGCTTGAAACGCATTCTCAAATATCATAAGGACTTAATTCCGCTTTCATGTCCACTTCACCTTTTCTGCCCTACCTTTACGGTCTCATTAAAACCCACAAACCTGGCAACCCTATGCGCCCTATTATTAGCTCGGTGGGCTCTATTACTTATAAACTCTCCAAATGGCTTGTCAAAGTCTTGCCCCATTCTCGGAACTATCTCTGATTCACATGTAAAAAATTCCATGGATCTTACTGAAAAATTGAATAATGCACGTACTGAAACTAACGATAGATTGATCAGTTTTGATGTTTGTTCATTGTTTACAAAAGTGCCGATTGACGATATGCTTGACTTTCTCTCCCAAGAATTACATAAGTATGACCTGCCACTACCTTCACACATTGTTTGGAACTTATTAAGCTTTGCATCAAAGACTGTAAATTCACTTTCAATAACGAGTATATCAACAAGTTTTTGGGATGGCCATGGGCAACCCCTTCTCGCCCTCCTCTCCAATATTTATATGGAGTTTTTCGAAATTACTTACATTCCGGAGAATCCTGGGGGTTGGCATCCCTTGGTTGCGGTACGTCGACGATATTTTGGTATCTGGCCCATGAATCGTGACCTGGATAACTTCCTCCTTCAGTTAAATGATCAAGTCCCCTCCATTAAGTTTACTTTAGAAGTGGAACAAGACAATTCAATCTCATTTTTGGATGTGCGTGTACATAGGGAAAGCCCAGGTTTTAAGTTTAGTATCTATCGGAAAACAACAAACAATTTGTCCTAGTACACTTTTACTCGGGACATGACACCCCCACTAAGAAGGCCATTTTTTCTTCAATGTTTCTCCGCGCCCTTAGGATCGCCAGTCCGGAATACATCGATGCCGAATTAGAAAAAATCAACGGTATTGGAAGTGATCTGTGTTATCCATCTGCGTTTATGGAATCTTGTCTCAACAAGGCAAAACGAACTTTCTATCGCGTCAATAATAACACTCGTACTTTGTCAAAAATATTTTAGTACTTCCATTTTTCCCGGGCTTTTTTAGGCATTGCTAATGTATTTAAACTTTGGATATTAATGTAGTATTTCATATAACAACATTGTGAAAAATATCATAGTAAAAAATAGCCCTACCAATAATTCAGGCATTATCTATAAAATTGGTTGTAAACAATGTGATTCCTTTTACATAGGTCAGACGGGAAAGGATTTGCACACACGTATAAAACAGCATCAATATTCCGTTAGAACAGGACAGTTGTCCAGTGCCCTTTTTGCCATTGTCAGAGTTATCCCACTGTATTGATTGGAATAATGCTTCAGTTTTATTTCACTCTAGCAACATTGTTAATAGAAATATTCTTGAGTCTGCCATAATTATCCAACTAACAAATAACTTCAACATAAGCAAAGGTCTTTTTCAACTCGATCCTGTTGTTTTGAATTCCTTCAGAACAGATTTAGATAAGAAAGGTAGAACGCTAAATCTTTGGTAAATTTGTATGCCACTAACTTTTATTTTTCAATTTTTATATACAAAAAATAGGGCAGAGTGCTAAAACCCGGGCAGATTTCCAGTATAAATTTGTATATATATTTTATTTTTTTATCTGTAACATTGGTTGGAAACAATTCTTTTAATCTTGTGCTAAAAATCGATAATTTCCAGTATAAATTTGTATATATATTTTATTATTTTTTATCTATAACATTGGTTGGAAACAATTCTTTTAATCTTGTGCTAAAAATCGATAATTGTTCAATTTTTTTTTTTTATATACAAAAGAGCAGTGCTAAAACCCGGGCAGATTTCCAGTATAAATTTGTATATATATATATTTTTTTTTTATCTATAACATTGGTTGGAAACAATTCTTTTAATCTTGTGCTAAAAATCGATAGTTTTTCCTTATAAATTTGTGTGCCCCTTCCACAATCCTTTAATTTTGTTTTTCCGTTTATTGTGTATATATATATATTATATATATATATATATATATTTTTTTTTTTTCTGTAACCTATATATAGGTTGTAACTCTTTATGTACTTCAGTGTTCCTGAGGATGTCATTAGACGAAAGCGCTTGAGCACCATCTGTGTTTCCTTTCCATCGTGGTTTTATTCATCATAAAATACTTTTCACGTGTTACTTTCGTGAAATAATTTTCATATATATATATATATATATATATATATATATACACACACACACACACACACACACACAGCCTTCTCTGAGGTTCAGAGAGGCCCGGGCCATTTCCAGCTTTTGAGGCCCATAGCTAAACCCAATTATTACTTTCACTGCAAAATATTATATTCAAACCTGAAAGTTTCTAAATTTGAGGCCCCCCCTTAAGCTTCAGGCCCAGGCCAAATGGCCCTCCTAGCTCTTTCTCTGATAGGCCCTGTATATATATACAGGGGTTAGACAAAATAATATGAACACCTGCCAATTTCACCGGTTATCTTTACGGATTGCTCAGACACAAAGTCAACGGTCAAATGACTGGCAAACCTATTTAAATGCGTAACAGAGAGTGTATACGTCATGTTATAACCCTCACGTTGTTTTTACAGATCTGAGTGAATTATGAATTAGCAGTTATGAAAGACCTGTCAGACTTCCAAAGAGGGCAAATTGTCGGAGCGCGGATGGCTGGTGCATCGGTGACGAAAACCGCTCAGATGTTCAATGTATCCAGAGGAACTGTCTCTATGGTCATGTCTGCATACCAAAACCATGGAAAGACAAGCACCGACAAATGCAATAGTGGACGCAAGAAGAAGCTGTGTGATCGAGACCGCTGGGTGCTAAAGCGCATTGTGACGAAGAACCATAAGACCACAGCTCCAAAAGTGACTGCAGAGCTTAACCACCATCTTGCAAGCCCGGTATCGACCAGAACTGTACGTCGCGAGCTCCATGGAGCTGGATACCATGGGAGGGCTGCAATTGCCAAACCCTTCCTTTCGCACATCAACATTGAGCGGCGCAGAAAATGGTGTAATGACCATAAGAATTGGTCAATGGACCGGTGGAAGAATGTAGTCTACTCCGACGAATCCTCCTTTACGCTATTTCCATGTTCCGGTCGAGTTTACGTCTGGAGACAGCCTAAAGATGCTTATGACCCCGACTGCCTGACCCCAACCGTTAAGGATGGAGGCGGATCTGTGATGGTTTGGGCAGCAATATCGTGGAATACTCTTGGCCCAGCTGTAGTACTGCATGGTAGGGTTAACGCCCAGGTCTATCTGTCAATATTGGCTGACCAGGTCCATCCCATGGTCCAAACGCTGTTTCCCAATGGCGGCGCCGTCTTCCAGGATGATAATGCACCAATCCACACCGCTGGGGTCGTTAAAAACTGGTTTGAAGAGCATGTTAGTGAAGTAGAACGCTTGGATTGGCCTCCACAATCCCCGGATCTTAACATTATCGAGCATCTTTGGTGTCAGTTGGAGCAGCAGGTCAGAAGCCGATTCCCACCGCCGGCGTCTTTGGCGGAACTGGAGCAGGGTTTGCTCGAAGAATGGCTCAGGATTCCTCTAGCCACTGTCCAAAAGCTGTATGAATCAATTCCCCGACGCATTGCAGCTGTTATTGCCGCTAAAGGAGGACCAACTCCATATTAAGAATAAAAACCGCCATTTATCAAGGTGTTCATATTATTTTGTACAACCCCCTGTGTATATATATATATATATATATATATATATATAAGAGTAGCGCCTCGGTGGTGTAGTGGTTAGCGTCGCTGACTACGAATCGGTGACGGCAGCCGGCGCGCAGCAAAACCCAGCTGATCATCCTTCCACATAATAAAGAAAGTGGTTGGTAGATAAATGGGTACCCTGGGTAGCCTAGTGGTTAAGACGCTGGGCTGCTGGTGGGGCGTGGTTCGGATTCCACGTTAAACTGTAGGTCTAAAGTGGAGTGAAAAGCTTGACCTTCGTCAGAATGAACAATTCAGGCGGAAGCTAACCAAAGGTTAACCAAAGGTTACACAAAGAAGAGAAAGGGGAAGAACAGACCTTATCCGTATTAGAAGTAACAACAGGAGCAAGGAAACAAATATTTTAGAGGAAATGAGAACGATAAAAGCACAGCTTGCCCTGCTAACAAGAAAGGACAGGACTCCGCAGTATATTCCCCACACCATTACATACATCACCCCTCTATCCAACACCATCCACCAATAATACATTCCCAGTGGTATCAAGTGCCGCAACCCCAATTCTCCCAATGCAGCGGCCAAACCAATAACACCAAACAGGAACCGACATCGACCTGGAAACGACCACTATATAGGAAAACGGAACACGGAAATTAGAAACCCAATAAATGTTTTATACACAAATATTTAAGGCCTGTACACGGACCATGCGGGCTGCAAATTACAATACTTACAGAATTTAGCTACCGAATCCAGCATAGATATTATATGCCTAACGGAAACACACTTGCATAAATACGAAAAAGGCTGTGAAAACTGTATCGAGGATACTGAATTAGCATTGCTGGACTACAACATACACAGCGCAGATAGAGTGGCTAGACGAGGGTGGAGGGTGTTGTATCTACGTGAAAAACACATGCACATGTGAAGTGAAGGTAAACAAATCGAACAGCACAGTTGAAGTTATTATATTAGAAGTAAAAGACCTGAACCTAACCATCATGAACATCTACAGATCACCAAACACCACAAAAGGTGAATTCCAATTTGCTACAAATGAAATAGAAAACATATTAAAATTATTTGAAACTTCAGCAACAAATATTCTAATTTTCGAAGATTTTAATTTCCCATTCATAACATGGAAGAAAAATGACGAAGTTATTATGTCGAGAAGTTTCATGGCAACATTACAAAAGATGATAGAACCCAAGCATCAGTGATATTAGATATTATGCAACATTACGCCCTTACTCAGGAAATCTGTGAAGCCACCAGAAAAGAGAACATTTTGGATTTAATCTTGACAAATAACAACGAGATGATAATAATAAATAAAAAAGTAACGCACACAAAGTTCTCCGACCATAGCCTCATCGATATACAATTGAAGTTAGCACCCAGAGGTCCGAAAACGCATCCTAGAGATGCAGATGGAATATGTGAAGGCTTAAACATAAATTCAAAGAAAGTAAATTGGGAAAACGTAACTAAAGATTTAAAGGAGGTAAATTGGGATTTGCTACTTCACGAGAAGACTCCACACGAAATACTATGTATAATAGAGACTGAAACCAAACCTATAATACTGAAACATATTCCGGAGAGACAGGAAAGAAAACGTAGCAAGCTCGAGAGAAAAACCAGGACACTATTCAGGCAACGAAGACAAACCGTACAACATCTCCACAGATGCAGAACTGATGCAAAGAGACTCAAACTAGAGAGGAAACTTGGCGAAATAGGATTGGACCTAAAGCAAACATTCATACATAAGACAAACGAGGAGGAAAACTAAGTAGCAGAAAACATAAAAAATAACCCAAAATACGTCTACACGTTTGCGAAAAGGAAAATGCAGTGTAAGGAGAGTATTGGTCCGTTGATAGACGGGGAGACTGAATACACAAATGACCCGAAAGAAATAAGTGAACTGCTTACGGAACAATTTAACTCTGTGTTTAGCACCCTAAATCCGAGATGGAAGTGGAAAACCCAGACAAATTTTTCGACATAGATACAAATCAACCAAGAACAAATTCCGGCACAAACCTATTAATGGACTTTGAGTTCACGGAAGGAGATGTAATTACGGCCTTATCACAGATGCGAGACAATTCAGCGCCAGGGCCAGGCACATGAAGTGCCACGTTTCTGAAGAAATGTAAAGAGTATTGCCAAACCGCTGTGCTTACTATAGAGGGAATCACTCGACACAGGACAAATTCCACTCCCCTTAAAGAACGCGAACATTGCCCCTATTTAAAGGTGGTAACAGAGCAATGACCAAGAATTACTGGCCAGTGGCTCTCACCTCACATCTTATAAAGTGTTTTGAACGTATAATTAGAGGCAAAACTACCTACTACCTAGGAAAAAAAGACTTATACAACCCAAATCATCATGGTTTCATGGCTGGAAGATCATGCCTATCACAGCTACTAGACCACCAGGAGAAAATATTGGAAACATTGTGACGAGGACAAAACATAGATGTAATATATACGGACTTTGCTAAAGCCTTCGATAAATGTGATCATGGAATCATAGCACACAAACTTAAGAATACAGGAATTACTGGAAAGCTTGGAAGGTGGATATTTAATTTCTTGACACAAAGAACACAAAGAGTTGTGGTAAACGGAGCTAAATCGGAAGTCTCGGAAGTCGTGAGCTCTGTCCCACAAGGGTCAGTATTAGCTCCCTTGCTGTTCATAATAATGATTGCAGATATTGATGCAGATATTAAGGACAGTATTGTATCATGCTTCGCAGATGACACAAAGATATGTAAGGAAATATTGAACGAAGGTGACATAAAAAAATTACAAAATAACATTGAAACATTATTCCAGTGGACAGAAGACAACAATATGAAGTTCAAAGAAGAAAAATTCCAACTTTTAAGATATGCTAATAGCAAGGAACTACAGAAAAAGGGGTATAAGACTATGCAAGCCAAACAGACAACCCCAAATCCACAAGTCAGGGATCTTGGAGTAATAATGTCGTCGGATGCAGAATTCAGAGGGCACTACAACATCAAAATTACAATGGCTAGAAAAATAATGGGAATCATCTGGAGGAGCTTCCGCAGCAGAAAAGCAAACATCATGCTCAAATTATGGAAGAGTCTAATCCTGCCAATAATTGAGTATTGCTCAGTACTCACAAGCCCATACAGAAAACGAGACATTGCGAACATTGAAGCTATACAAAGGACTTTTACATGTAAGATAGAAGAAACGGAAGGTGAAGACTACTGGTCTCGACTACAATCCCTGGAACTCTACTCTCTCGAAAGAAGGCGCGAGCGGTACGCAATAATATACATATGGAAAATACTTGAGGGCTCTCTCCCTCACCTTAGAAATGAAATAGAAACAAACTGGAATGAGAGAAGAGGCAGATTTTGTGCGGTTTCAGCTGCGGTGGGACAAGGGGCCATGAAAACGAGAATGGAAAATACCCTCAGAATATGAGGCCCACAGCTTTTCAATGTCCTACCAAAAGAAGTGAGGAATCTCCAGCACACCGACCTGAATAACTTCAAGAACCAGCTGGACAGATTCCTGTGCAAAGTCTCTGACCAGCCATGCGTGGCTGGGTACGAGGGCAGGAGGAGATCAGACAGCAATTCCCTCCTTCACCAAATCCCGCAAATAAGGCAGGATGCTGCAGAAGGGTCGACCGCAGGGCGATCCTGAACCGTCGTTTAAACTTCCCTAAAGTAAGTAATAAAGTATATATAAAACTTATATATATAATATATTATCCCGCATTACTACTCCCGTTCTAGTGTTTTTAGCTATACTCCCTATTTGCTGGCAAACCACTGGTCTCCCCATTAACCATTAAGTGCAATTCATTTAAATGCTATTTTAGCTATTTTCAGTGCCACAGTACCATCTTCGGCCCCAGTACCTCCCGAAAAGCGTAGTTCTAATGCTGCAAACTATACCTAAATATTCTTGTTTTTGAAACAAAATTCAAATTAAATTTGTTCAAAAACTGTGGGTGATGGAAACATTTCACATCCATATTCGTATTCTGCGTGCAAAAATCTACTAGAATTACCCTATTTGAAGAACAGGAAAAAGTTCTAATTTGTTGGCCAGTGAAATAATTAATACCGGTTATTACCGGCCATTTTTTTCTTCCCATAGAAGAAAAAGAGAGCCGAAATCAAGGTTCGGGGTTTTCAAGATGCCTAGACACTCTGCGTTTGAAAGATGAGAGGTCACAGACAGGAGGAAAGATGGATTGAGGAAGATTGTTCCAGAGTTAACCGGTTGAATAGATGAAAGACTGAAAATACCGATTAACCTTGCATTAGGAAGTTGGACAGAAAAGGAATGAGAAAGTGTAGAAAGTCTGGTAATGCGTGCTGTCCTTAAAGGAGGAGGCATGCAGTTAGAGAGTTCAGAAGAGCAATGTCCGTTATGATAGTGATAGTAAAGAGAGAGTGAGGCAACATTGCGGCAGAGAGAGAGAGAGAGAGAGAGAGAGAGAGAGAGAGAGAGAGAGAGAGAGAGAGAGAGAGAGAGATTGAAAACAATCAGTAAGAGGCGGAGAATTGATGAGACGAAAAGCCTTTGATTTCCACCCGGTCAAGTACGGCTGTGTGGGTTGAACCACCCGACACATGAGAAGCATACTCCATACAGGGGCGAACAAGACCCCTGTACAGAGACAGCAACTGAGTAGAGGTGAAGAAACCGCGGAGGCGGTACAGCACACCTAACCTCTTAGAAGCGGTTGTATTTCCTCTTTATTACTTTATACCTTTGATGGTTTCGAACAACTATCCAGGTCAACCTGTGTTCGATCCCACTGCGGCATCCATTTCATTTGTTTTTCGTGGCTGACTGGTGAGAGACTTCACCCAAAGAGTTATTGAGTTGAATAAAGTCCCTGACCAGCACATAACCAGCTATGTACTCTAAACGTATCTAAACATTTCACTAAATATGGATTTGTCGTAACTTGTCAGTGCTTTCAAATGATTAATTTCTAGATATTTCACTAAGTACATTGGCATAGACGTGCGGCACCTAATCTTTTGGCGGGGGGGGGGGGGGGCTGATACAAATTTGCCCGAATTTTTAAGTTACAACAAAGAATGCCCGAAATTAGATAGTTAATGTAATTAACTTTGTGTGTGTCACACACACACACACACACACACACACACACACACACATATATATATATATATATATATATATATATATATATATATATATATATATATATATATATATATATATATATAATATACACAGAGTGTCCCAAAAAAATGCTTACACATCATATTAACATATATATCAATAAGCAAAATAGGCAGCTAGTAAATGATAGCAAATAGGCTTCTTTAATGTTTAATTGT
The DNA here is from genome assembly GCA_023014485.1 of Bathynomus jamesi. Classification (NCBI taxonomy): domain Eukaryota; kingdom Metazoa; phylum Arthropoda; class Malacostraca; order Isopoda; family Cirolanidae; genus Bathynomus; species Bathynomus jamesi. The sequence goes on along the minus strand of JAJOZX010012388.1, from coordinate 2,445 downwards.
TAGCAATATCAGCCAGCAGCATCAATACCTTCATGGTTGTGCTGCTTACTTTGATGTTTTAAATGTTCAAAATGTCCGCCACTAGCATTAATACATTCTTGACAACGGCGCGCAACAGATCGGCATACTGTTCGGATTGTTCGGAGTGGAATGTTGGCACAGGCTATTTCAATTTCGTGTCTCAAGGCCTGTAGTGTCCTTGGTTTTTCAGCATACACAGTGTTCTTCAGAGTGCTCCACAAGTAAAAGTCTAAGGGTGTTAAGTCAGGAGATCGTGGTGGATACTCCGTACATCCCCTACGTCCTATCCATCTTCTAGGAAAACAAACCTTGAGAAAATTTCTAACGTCATTGTGGTAATGTGGTGGCGCGCCATTCTGTTGAAAGTAACACTCTTCTTCCAAAAAAGAGCTCTGATTGAAGGTACAATGTTGTCTTGCAGCATTGATAAGTAAGCAGCACCTGTGACAATGTCCTCAAAGAAAAATGGCCCTATCAGTCCTCTGGAAGACAGACCACACCACACTGACACTCCGAGTGATTAAGTGCTCGTTCTTCTGTAACGTTTGGATTTTCGGTGGCCCAGTACACACAGTTGTGTTGATTGATAGTACCATTAAGTTTAAAAGTGGCTTCATCGGACCAAACAATGAAATCAGGAAAAGACTGTTTTTCATCACACATGTGCAAAACCACTTACAAAATTTTTCGACGATTTGGATCGTCCTCATTCATTGCATGGAGCAGTCTAGGTATGTACGGTTTCCACTTTTCACGTCGCAAAATGCGATGAACGCTGGATTTAGAAACACCAGTCTCACGAGAATATTGCCTTGTAGATTTATTTGGAGAGTTTGTGAAGGCCTGTAACACGGTCTCAACACTTTCATTGCCAGTTGAAGTGCGACGTCTTCCAGATCGGCCTTTGTTGACGTTTTGCACTGTTCCGTCAGTCTCAAACTTATCACATAATCTTGTAATTGTTACCCATGATGGTGGTAATGTTCCAAACTCATCTCTCCAATGTCTCTGTACTTCAGCCACATTCTCCGTCTTCCAGTAGTGCTTCAGAATCCACTTACGTTGCTCAAACGATAACTGCAATGCCGCCATTTCCTGTAACAAGGGATACTACTGTTATTTAAGTACAATGCACCATTACTATACTACTATACTACTACTACTACTAAGTACTATAAATTAACTAATACATCAGCGCATATTACTATCATCTAAACTCTAAAGTGTGCATGTTGATATATATATATATATATATATATATATATATATATATATATGATGTGTAAACATTTTATTGGGACACCCGGTTTATATATATATATTATATATATATATATATATATATATATATATATATGAAATTAGGATCATCACAGGCTCAGGTTCCCTCACTCCAACAGGCCATTAGAAGCATCAACATTACCAAAGGATACGTGTCATGCTTTGCAAAATTAATTGTATGATTTTTCTTTTTTTATGCAACTTCCATGATGTATTGTAATCCTTACTGGTACTTAGTTAATTTTGATTAATAGGGCATAAGACTATATCAAATATTTTATTCATGCATAAGAAAGATCATAAACATTTGTGAGCCAAAACAACTTTAATAAATTTAGTAGCACCTACTGTGCTCACAATGTAAAATGAACGTTGAAACAACGTATCTTTTGAGAAATTAAAGAAAAACACATCAGTATAACAACGGAAACATAAAGCCATTCCAGCATAAGGGAAAATTGATAAAAGTTTGACCTAGCCTAAATGAAATTATACTAGCAAGTTTAAAGGAATAGACCTAGGGGCTAGGGCTTTATCTATTTAATTTGGCTAATAAGGTATTAGTACCTTACCTAATTAAAAAATTTCAACTTACCAAGTAACTTAATATTCATGATACGCTCAGAAAGCAATTAACTCACAACGAGGTTAGATATTCTTTGAATGTTAAGCAAAGTCTTATAGACCTATTTGGGCTAACTACCATAGTAAAATCTAGATTAAACCTGGAATAAAAAATAGCCTATAAGTACTAATAACAGCTTAATATGAACTTAATAACGGCTAATAAAAAAAAATATATGAAATTATCTTATAACTTTCTGATCCTGAATTTTACATATGAAATAAGGCTAACATTTTTCCAACTTTACGAGCTATTATTTTTTTATTTTGGCCGAATGCAAAGCCAGTTTGCCCGAATTCAGCCCCCCCAGTCCCCCTGGCTCGTACGCCTATGTACATTGGAGTAAATATTTTGCTAAACATTGGTTTACAGCCCGCCAGATGTTTCAAATATTTAAATTTGTTCCAAAGAGAACAGAGAACAGAGAACAGAGAACGGAAAAATCTTACATTTTTATAAATGTAAGATAACATAGTCAACTTTGTGCAGCTCCACAAAGTTAGAACAAATCTAAATAT
>JAJOZX010012387.1:0-96687 GCA_023014485.1 Bathynomus jamesi | reverse complement strand
TTAACATCTGTTGTAGGTAAGCTACTGGAATCAATAATTAGAGATCGTATAGTCGAACACTTAGAATTGCATAACTTGATTAGAAATACGTAGCATGGTTTAATGCGAAACAAATCTTGCTTAACTAATCTTTTAGAATTTTTTCAAAGCTTAGTTGAAGTTTACGATAGACATCGGACGGTTGATGTAGTGTATTTAGATTTTTAAAAAGCGTTTGATACCGTACCACACAAAAAGACTCGTTCAAAAAACTAAGGCTCATGGAATCAGGGGTGTAGTAATAAATTAGATAGAAGAGTGGTTGCGAGGTAGGAAACAGAGGGTGGTTGTTGATGCAGCGGACTCGTCTTGGGCTAATGTCAGGAGCGCCGTTCCTCAGGGTTCTTTATTGGGCCCCTTGCTTTTTCTTATATATATTAACGATTTAGATGTCGGCCTAGTCAGTACGGTTTCAAAGTTTGCGGATGACACGAAGTTGGGTAGTAGGGCGGTTAATGACGAAGATAGGGGTAAAATCCAGGAAGTTCTGAAAAAATCGTTGATTGGTCAGTCACATGGCAAATGAGATTTAACGTCGATAAGTGCAAAATTTTACATATAGGTTCGCGTAACGGTAATTTTGCGTATATTATGTCAGGGAAGGAGTTAGCAAGCGTAGAGCAAGAAAATGAATTAGGAGTTATAGTCACTGGTGATTTAAAAGTAGCGAAATAAAGTACAGCAGCGGTCAATAAAGCGAACAAAATGGAAGGTTTTATAGGTCGGAATTTTGAGTACAAATCGCGCGATATTATTGTTCCTCTTTATAAATCATTAGTTAGACCGCAGTAGGATGACTGCAAAATGGGAGAGTGCAGGAATGTTGCAATGCTGTAATGCAATGTTGATAAATGTTGCAAGGGGGTATGCAACGAGGGGAGAGGGGTTATGTAGTGAAGTGGGAGGGGTTTATGGAACAAATCAATGCTGCAAAGGGGGGAAGGGTTATTCAACAAGTTAATGCTGCAAAGGGGTAGGGAGGGATTTTCGGGGGGAGAAGGGAAGATGACCTTCCCCCAAAGGGGTAACCTTAACGTAAGAGAGGGAGAGAAAGGAGGAGGAGGGTCTTCAGGGGAGAAGGTGGGATGTCCTCACCCCCCAAAGGGAAACCTAACCTAAGCCTTAATCTAAGAAGGAGAGGGGTGTTCGCCTGGCTCCAGCCAGACGTATTATGAGCGTCCAGGGGCCAAGCAGCTGTTATATAGAGGGTCGTGAGTTGCCAGATACCACTTATTTATATATGGAGGGGTTACCAGAGAACACTATATATTTATTTATTTATATAAGGAGAGTTGGCAGATACCACCATTTTAATTATTTAGATGAGTTGCCAAAAAATGTTTTTTAATTTAATTATGTTCAGGTGTACCTTATTAGGGTGATTTGCTATGCAACACAATTTAATTACTTATTTATTAATGGCAAGAGCGACTTTCTCCTTAAATTTGTTTAGCAAGAGAACTAATTTTTTGAACGATTCCCATTATTAACAATAAAAGAAATACAGTTAAACCGTATTAAACAAAACACCATTACATCATTCTGTTTATTTAGACAAATTACTGGAATCAATTTCACGAAATATATAGAAAACGATGGAATATATATGATCAAAAAATTAATAATAATATAAGAAATACGAACGAGGAATACAATATATATATAATCAAAAAAATACTCTAAAGCCAAACCAAAAGTGTCTATTTACTTTTGACAATCCTTTCTATATATCTTCTATGTTTTTTTATAAACAAAAATCCCCAAAATCAAGAAGAGGATTCCTTTATTCATTTATTTTCAATTAAAATTATTTCGTGCCTTCACGCTAGTATATTTAATTAACAATAAAAGAAAAATGTACACAAAATAATTCCACACTTTAAACGCTGTTTGTATATATATATCAGGTCATCCCATAAGTAATGTCGTTTTTTACGATAGATTAAGTTTAAACTAGTCCTACTCAGTTTAAGCATAAATTTTCCGAAGGTTATATCTAAGAGGGGATCTATCGTGTTTCGCTCTATACTTTACAAACCTTGACCAGTGAAGAAGTGTGTTTTGCTTTATGTGAACCCCTCATAAACATGGCGGTATCAGAGGAGCATATCAGGCATATAATGCTTTACGAGTTCAAAAAAGGGAATAGTGCTACTGAAGCAACGCGAAACATTCAGGACATTTATGACAACGATATTCTGCATGTGAGGAAATGTCAAAGATGGTTTCAAAAGTTTAGGAATGGTGACTGCTGTTTGACAGATGCAGCACGCTCTGGAGCCCTGCTGAGTTTGATGACCTGCTGTTAGCCGCACTTGAAGAAGATTGTTCAACAACTGTCGAAGAATTGGCCAAGAAACTCAATTCATCCCCTCCACCATCCATCGACATTTGCAACAACTCGGGAAAGTGCCTAAGTTAGGAAAATGGGTGCCACGTGAATTGTCGTCGACAATCTGAGGGTGCAGGTAAACATTAGCACAGCTCTTCATTCCCGTGAACTCCAAGATCCGTTTTTGCACCATTTAGTGACTGGTGATGAAAAGTGGATACTGTACCAGAATGTTAAGCGCCGTCGACAGTGGGTTTGTGCCGGAGAACCAGCGACACCACAGCCAAAACCAAATCTTCACCCTCGGAAGGTGTTGCTTAGTGTTTGGTGGGATAAAGGTGGTGTAATACACTTTGAAACCTTACCACACAACCAAACAATCACCGCTCAAGTCTACTGTCAACAATTGGATCGATTGAACACTGCACTAAAAGAAAAAAGACCTTTGATTAATCTGAAAGGAATCGTGTTCCACCACGACAACGCACGTCCTCATACCGCTCGGATCACTTCTGCAAAAATTGAGGAGCTTGGGTGAGAAAAACTTCCACATCCTCCATATTCTCCAAACCTTACGCCTTCAAATTATCATCTCTTCAGGAGTCTGCAAAACTATCTTGACGAGAAACAGTATACTTCTTTAGATGACCTGCACACCAGTCTTTGTACGTTTTTTGCCTCAAAACCGCCTGAATTTTGTAAACATGGCATTGAAAAGCTTGTAGGACGTTGGCAGTGTCTCAGTGATTCCGATGGAAAATATATACTACAGGGTGTCCCATAAGTCCGGCATCATAGGAGAAATTCATATTTTTCTATTTCTACAAACCATAATTCATATTTTTCTCTTTCTATAGGCCATAATGTCTGTGAGCAAGGAAAATCGAATCCAGATAATTCTACTCAGAGGAAATCGGAGTCAAAGAGAGGCCGCTGCTGAATTTAACAGACTGCATCCAGACCGCGAGCCAATAACACAGAATTGTGTTAGCAGACTTGTTGCAAAGTTTAAGGAAGCAGGATCCATAGAAGATAAACCACGCAGTGGACCTTCAAGGAGGTCCACTGACGATGATACAACGACTGCTATCCCGGCTCATTTTAACAGAAGTCCCAATAAGTCTCTTCGGCGATTGTCCGCCGAGACAGGAGTGTCGAAAAGTAGCATCCATCGCATTCTTCAGGCTCACAAATGGCATCCATATAAACTTCAGATCCTACAGAAATTAAGCGAAGATGATCCCGACCGGCGGATGGAATTTTGTGAATGGGCTACGGAACAATATGTTCGGGATGCCAATTTCCCGTCCACCATTCTGTTCAGTGACGAGGCTGTTTTTTATGGAAATGGTGAGGTAAATCGACAGAACACCCGCCACTGGTCTCAAAACAACCCTCACTGGTATACCTCTTCAAAGGAACAAGGTGCATCTCGGGTGATGGTATGGTGTGGCATTTGGAAGGATCGCACCATAGGCCCCCTCTTTTTCGATGAACATGTCACTGGCGGCACCTACCTAAGTATGCTCAAGGAAGAAGCATTTCCCAGTGTCTTGAACGAAGAAGGACATTTCCCAACATGGTTCCAGCAAGACGGCGCTCCTGCACATTACAGCACCCAAGTAAGGGAATACCTGTACCAACAATTCCCTGGTCATTGGTTAGGACGTCGAGGGCCTGTGGAAAAGCCAGCTAGAAGCCCGGATCTCACGCCACTAGATTTTTATCTCTGGGGCCACTTGAAAGCGCTGGTATACGCAGAAAAAATTAGGAGTGTTGAACATTTGCGGCAGCGCATTATTGGGGCATGTAACACCATTACTCCTGACATCATTCACCGTGTGCTTGCTGACTGGGTATCACGTCTGAATTTGTGTATTGAAAACAATGGTGGACATATTGAGCACGTTCTGTAAATAAAAGCTTTTGTTTTGCCTTTTTTTATTATTTTTCCTATGATGCCGGACTTATGGGACACCCTGTAGATTAAAAAGTTTCAGTTGAGTATTTTTTTGCCCTTCAAATTCCGATCTAAAAAAACGACATTACTTATGGGATGACATCTTATTCATGATGTAATGAACTTGTACATTTAAAAGAAAAATCTTAAACATAGTGAATAATTATTTAAAAACTAAAAATTTTAATTCATACATTTTAAATCTCTAAACTTGTCTGCGACCCTTTCTTTGAAAATAACTTTGTGCTGCCTTTCCTCGAATAAAAAAAAGAATGTAACTGTATAAACTCGAAACAGGTGAATCTCCGAGCCGACCAAAAAGGTTAATCGCAAAGGTCCCTCTACACACTTTCGGCTAGAACACCCACGATGAAACCACCGCTCACTCCTTCAATTTTGTTCCCTTGCTACTACAGTGTGTATATAAATCTATTTTATTTTTCTTTGCGTGTAATTTGCTTGGTATCTTCTTCATAGTTGTGTTAAAACTTTACATTGTCTCTGTTATTGAAATGGAATGATTGAATGAAAATGAAAAAATGGAAAGATTTATTATTATTATTATTATTACGTTCGATGATTCCTCATTTCACGAAGTACATTGTCTCTGTTATTGAAATGAAATTAAATAAATGAAAAATGGAAAGGATTATTATTATATTATTATTTTAATTTTTATTGCGATGATTCCTCATTTCATGAAGATTAAGCTTATCGCCCCTCCTTTCGAGTTGATCTGATGAAGTGGTGAGTTCGCTTCTTTTACTCTCCACCTCACATAGGTACACCAGGCTCATCGGGGATTGTATGTACCAAGAAATTACAATGTCACCATCTGGACTCGATCTCTGAACCTCCGATCAGCACCCCAGCGTCCTACCACTAGGATACCTAGGGCGCCCATTTATCTACCAGCCCAACCAGACATTCATTTTCACGAACTAAACACAATTTAATCACACTCCTACGCGGGAATTGGCAAGTAGAAAGTCAAGCCGAATACATGAACAAAAGTTGAGGATCGAATAGTATGACGGTCAATAATAATAATGTAAAATATTGTCGTGATAGAGATTGCAAGTGGCAAATGTTGATTACTGTTGCAAAGGGGTGAGGGATATTGCATAAAGGGGTGGGTTCTAAAATGGGAAAACCGAGAATAGTCTGGGCGCAAATATTAATGCAAATATTGTCGTGGTAGAGATTGCAAGTGGCAATACACCTTGAGATGTGATCATTAAATGTACGAGAGAAGATAAAGACACCATTGGTCAGCCAATCAGGACTTTCAAAGCGTGGACCCGTTATATCGGTGTTACGATTGGTACACAAAATTTAACATCGCACCGCCCAGTTACATTGACAACCAATCATCAAACTTACGAACCGTCTATTAGTATTTTGGGCTGGTGCTTGGAGATCATGAATATAAAAGAGTATTTTCAGTTGAGAGTCACAGTAGTTATTTTCACTAGTGAATAAACATTCTCTCCGTCGTGAATCAAGAACTTTACAGTTTACTGGATTTATATCAAGATAGAGACACTGTCGCGTTGTTCACAATTAATCTTTTTAACGCAGCCGACCGGGATGAATTATTTCCAATGCAAACCGTTGATGATATTTGCAATGACGCTCCTTACAATCCGACGCAATGGATTGCCGGAGAAATGTAAGTAATTGTGTGCCTGTAATTTTATTTTTTGTAGCCAATTATTCGCGAACTGGTTATTTAGAGTGCCTGTCATTAGGAGAAAGAGCACTGTTCTGGATTATTTCATTATATGTATGGAGGGTTGTAGTAATTCATCTCATTACATTAAAAATGCTTCATTTAGGTATCCGCAATTATAGATTAGTTTGCAATTAATATTATGCTAAAGTCCTGTTTTGATTCATTAAATTTTTTATAGCAATCCATTGCAAGTTTTAAATAATTTTATAAATTCCATAATAAATGTTATTCGGCATTTTATCTTAAAGGAACTTCTCTGAGCGGTTCAAAGATATCTTCACATTGTAATATTCTTACTATATGTATACTGTGCATATGTTTTAAACAATTTGGTTTTTATTAAAAAAAGATTTAGTATGAACTAATTAATTATTCTTTCTCCTTTAACCCATTAGTGCCTGGTGTCCGTTTAAACGGACGCTGAAAAATGTGCATTACTTTCTGTGTGCACTTATTTTTTAGAATATTTCATTATAATAACACGATAATTATTGTTTTGTGATTACATTTAACAAAAAAAAAACCATCATCTGGCAACATTCCTTTCACTAGCATCATAACATCAAGATGGCTGCTGCGAATCGGAGTATTTTCACGAAGTTAGTAAAAAGTGAATATTTTGTTAGTTTTATAATGTAGTTTCAGTAGATAGCTATATACTGACACTAAGTTCATAAGTTGCTCTAGATGATGAAGCCACATAATATCGAATGTCTGTTATATTTTCTAAATATCTTGTTCAAAAATCAATGCCAGTTATAACGGACACTCGGCAGTAGAGTGCTGTTATGTTAACCCTTCAAGTGTCCATTTTCAATGAACTCTACAAGAAACGTTTTCTGTGTTAAATTTGGGGACACTAAATTGATATTTTGTTTATTAGTTAATTTCTATTTTGTTTATTATTTATTTATTAGTTATTTGTTAATTTTTTACCTTTTGTGACATTTGCATTTTTTCTTTCAGACTGACAACTGCTGAAGCTTTGGCTATTCTAGGACCTGGATACAGGTGGTAATGTTTACATGGGACTTCCCAATACTGATGAATTGTCAGATGGTGACAGTGACCATTCAGATGATGAAGCCGCTGACAGTTCAATCCGTTTAAAGAAAGGAGTCTTGAAAGCCAATGCGGAAATTTTTCATACTCGATATTCAAATGATCAAAATGTATAAGATACATAGAATGAAAGCACATCTGATTTAGTAAAAGAGAACCCTCAAAAAAAGATGATGATTAGAAAATGGAGGAAAATTAAACCTGCAATATCCCTCACAACTGATTGTCAACCGAAAGAAAAATCTGAACAATCAAAAACTTGTTCTTCGCCCATCGAATTTTTTCAGCTTTTTTTTTTACAAAGATTTGATCACATTACTAATTGAACAAAGCAATAGTTAAGCTGCTCAAAATAATCGTAATCTAAATTTATCAGATTCTGAATTATTTGTATTTATTGCAGGTTTATTGCTCTCTGCGCACTGCCCTCTCCCAAATAAAAGAAAATATTGGTCATCTGAGGACAATGTAGCGAAAGTACTGTCCAAACATATGAGGAGGGATAGATTCGAAGCAATACTTAGGAACATTCATTTGGTTGACAATACAAACCAAACTGATGATCGAGCCTATAAGCTCAGGCCACTGTTTGATCATTTGCAAGAAAAGTTTCTTCAGCACGATGGTTTGGAAGAACATCTATCTGTAGACGAGAGCATGATACCATATTACGGTAAACACTATGCAAAACAATTTATCAAAGGTAAGCCCATCAGATTTGGCTTCAAAATGTGGGCCCTGTGTTCAAAGAACGGATACTTGCATTCTCTTGATATCTACATGGGAAAGAATTCAAATCAAACATCAACAACTGACAAAAAGATTGGCGTTGGTGGCAATGTTGTGTTGCAGCTTGTGTCTCAAGCTCGTGTGCCTAATGATGCTGGTTATAAAATGTTCTTTGACAATTACTTTACTAGTCTTAGCCTCATTGATGAGCTATCTAAACAAGGTATTTGTGCATCGGGAACTTGCAGAGAAAACAGAAAAGAGAAATCAAAATCTGAAATGAAGAAGGCCGTACGAGGCTTCTCTGATTACAGAGTATCATATAACTTGATTATTATAAAGTGGAAGGATAATAATGATGTCATTCTGGTGTCGAACTTTGAAACTGAGAAAATAAGTTCAACAGAAAGCTGGGATAGAATGGAGAAGAAATATGTTAAAGTGCCACAGCCTGAATCCATTCAAAATTATAATAAGTACATGGGATTTGTTGATCAGATGGATCAAAATGTTGGCACATACCGAATTCGGATTAGACAGAGGAAGTGGTGGTGGCCGATATTCTCCTACATGATATCTGTTTCCGTAAATAATGCATGCATTTTGATGAACAAAGCCGGACACACAACCACACTCTTTCAATTTATTGAAAATGTAACCCTTTCTCAAGTGAAGAAACACGGTACTCCAAAGCTTCAAAATAAAAGACTCATCACATTTGGCAAATATAGGTCGCTATGATAACATTGGACACTAGATAGTATACACCGAAAGAAGATGCAAGCATTGCGCTGGAAAAAGTCACTTTCAGTGCCAAAAGTGCGACATAGGGCTTCACCCAAAATGCTTCAAAGCATATCATGTCCAGTAGCACAAAAATGATACCGATTACTAATTGAAGCTAATTTCAATATCATACTGATAAATAGCCACTGCATTTTGTGTATGTATGTATTATATGTATTATATAAATATATTTTTGTGTGCATAAATATCAGCCACTGCATTTGGTGAATTCAGTGTAATCATTTTTATGAAAAGAGAATTGTAACGTCTTCTAAGCATAAATGACAACTATTTAGTTCCTATCCGCCAAGTGCCTGGCGTCCGTTAAAACGGACACCTTATATCTTGATAACTAATAAAGATTTGAAAATAAAACTTTGTGTAGTCATTTACATCCCTTTTATTAGCCTCCGTTTAAATTTTCAGCAAAATCATCCTAGTAGATCAATTTCGGCACTATGGGTTAAGGTCCGATGAGGATTTGACACCTGTTATACAATCTTTTCGTTTTGAAGAAACGCATGTCGTGGACCTGAATACGGAGGTAGAAGATTTACGGAGCAGTCAACCCAACGACTGTCACATCATTAACGAAATAATGTAAGTATTTTTTTTATGTTTCGATCTTTTTTTTTCGGGGAAGACAAAATGTATTTTCATCAATTTATTAAATGAAAGAAATCATGTTTTTAGTACATTAACCATCTTAAGCTACAGAATATACAAACTAACATTACACTGCCCAACACCAATTTTGCTGATTTAATTCTAACACCTGTTTTTAGGTAACTTTGGTGTGCTGATTTAAAAAATCACCTTAGTTTTTGCCTATCACGTCAGGTTTTCGAGCAATCAAATACGGATATTTTGGAGATATCGCATTTTGGCAGGGTTATGCCCAATTTTTTTCTTTTCAAAAAATAAGTTTTTACATACTGAGAATCAGCATGGAAAAGTAAACAATTGTGCAGGGAGTGAACTTTAATATACAATGGTAATATTGACACATAAAGTGATTAAAAGTTTAAATAAGCAAAAAATGAATCCATATTAAAGCAAGCACGGGACCAGTTTTCCTTAACATTCTTTTTCTTGTTTTCTTACTTTTCAGTGTTGATAAATTTTCTCTTATAGGACTTCCTAGAATGAGAGATGTCAAGACAATCTCTTGCAGGCTCCAGCAGTAGTCAGCCATCATATGGGTATCCCATCTTCCTTGGTATCGTTCTTCCATCACTTTGATATCTTGCTGGAACCTTTCACCTTGCTCATCACTAACATCACCAAGATTTTCTGGAAATTTATCCAGATGACTGTTGAGATAGTGAACTTTAATGCTCATGTTGCACCCAACTGCTGAAAGTTTACAAGTAACGTCACTAGCGGAACCGGCTGCTCTCACTCCGCCAATGGGAAATCTCTCTCAGATCATGACGTCACGCTCACACCTGGGGAAATCACAGATACCCAAGATTTTAATATGTTGTACATGACCTTTAGATTTAATGCACAGATTTGCGTATTCCACATATAAAATTTTAACAGCAAAACAGCTGTTAACAGGTCTCAAAAATCATCAATTTTGATAAGCGCCCTTCATGGATCACCCAAAATAGGCATGTTGCATTGCACGAAAACCTGATGTGATGGACAAAATCTAAGGTGAATTTTGAAATCAGCACATCAATATTATCCAGAAACAGGTCTTAGAATTAAATCAGCAGCAAAATTGTTTTGTTGGGCAGTGTTATTGGTTACAAATATATATATACACGAACAAAACATCATACTATACAACGAGTACGCACAATCGGAAAACGACTTTTTATCTGTCTGCATACCATTTCGTCGAGTATGACACGGGTCGAATAATTTTTTAAAATTTATAAATTCTTTACCACGTGACATATGCATGAGAAATGAAAGGCAGTACATCCCACAAGTATTACTAAAATATTCTCGTAGCCGGAAGGGATTCCATACAACTTCGGGGATATGCATCTGATTGAGAAATTTTACAATAACAGGGTCACTCCAGGGTTGAGTACCGAGTGAATCAAAATAGTACATGCGGTCCCTATTTTTAAAATAGATTGCAAACCAATGAGTCCCTTTACTACCAATAACATCTGTGTTCACAATAAGGCTACCGCAATCTCTCTCCTATTTATATTTATTTATATATATAATATATTTATTTATATTTATAATATATTTATTTATATTTATATATATAATATTTATTTTATATATATAATATATTTATATATATAGTATGTATGTATGTATATTATATATATATATATATATATATATATATATATATATATCATATATATTTATATTAGACGCATTTGTTGATAGATTGGTTATAGTTTAAGGTAGTAAAATTAAGGGTTTTTTGGTTCGGAACCCACGTAAAATTGTGTGCCCCCTCTGCCACCACGGAGGACATGCGTAATACACAACTACAACCACAGTTAGATAGACCAGCCATGAGTGGATCCTAAGGTCTTTGTTGGTCTGAAACATTATAACATATTATATTGCCAGCAACTACGTAAAACTGTTTCCGTAATTAAAAGCAAAATGAAAACACTGACGCCGAGTATCGACTTTCTTAATAATAATAATCCACTGAATAGTCTGAACTGAGCGTTGTGCACCCATGTATTTTTCATTACAGGAGGAACAACGTGTATTTCAGATTTTTTTTCTGATCCCCTGAAAAACACAGGTGGTCCTCTAGGTAGGGTTGGCAAAAACCTGGGCTTTTCACAAAAAACCAACCCAACTGTGTTTTTGCTGGGTTTTGGGGTTTTTGGTTTTGTGATGGGTTGAAATTTTTTTTAGAAAGGTTCGATAATTATGTAGTGCCTAATATATCTATTATTTTATTAATTTATTTATCTAATCTATAATATTTATTAAAAAAGACATCTTTATTTCACAGAAAGTTCAGATATGAGAGATAATAATGACATTAGAATTTTCTCCATTTTAATTTTAGATCTTTCCTTTATTTCTTAACAGCAGATTTCAGCTTTATTTAGACCTAACTCAAATTTAAATTTTTAAGATACCAAACTCAAAGAGTTATAGAGGTGGAAGATCTAAAGCTAGCGAATGGGACGAGGTGACTTTATTAAGTGATCAGCCTACTAGAGTACTATGCAATTATTGAAAAGAAAGTATCACTCCAAAAATTGAGAGAGTGAAACATCATCTAGAGAAATGCAGTAAAAGAAAAGTGGAATGTTTTGAAAATGAGGCAAGAGGTATGCCGAGACTCGAATTTGAAGCATCAGTTGAAAATGATTCACTTCCTCCAACTTTGGCTTCTGGCAAAGATGATCCAAAGATTATAAGTGAAAATGTGCCTGAACTGAGTGACACCAGTGCAAGTTCATCATCCACATTGTCATTCAACACCAATAAAGCATAAAAGGCAAAGATCAATTACACCATTTGTGGTAAGAACGACTGTGGACCAAAAGGAAGAAGTAGATTTACAAGTTGCAAGGTTCTTTTTTTCAGCTAACATACCCTTCAACTTTTTAGAAAATAAAGAATTTATAAAATTAATCAAAGGTCTAAGATCAGGATATGAACCACCAAACAGGAAAAGGTTGGCATCTGATCTGTTAATAAAAGTTAATGATGAAGTAATCCATGAAATGAAGAATGACCTTAATCTCGTGATTGTGCCATTACCCTTATACAAGATGGCTGGAGTTCAGTAGGTAATGATCCTATTATTGCGCACAGTATTCATAATGGAAAAAAGCCATATCTGATTTCAGTAGTAGATGCTGGAAGTACAAAAAAGACAGCAGAATATTGTGCACAGTTAGCTAGAGAAGCATTAGCACTGTCACCAGTGTGAATCCTAATTCACGGCTCATTAATAAGTTGCATAGGCTATTTATTTATGCTGTCAAATCCAGCAATATTTGTAATAAAAATTTATATGTTAGGGTTGGTTAATGGAGAAAGGAGGTATAATGCCGCAACTATCAAATGAAACCAGATGGATTCTCAGTTAGAATGCATAAAAACCTATTTTTCAAATTACTCTCTATATATAGAAATAAGAGGAGAGCATATTGAAGACATTGATCATAACATCGGAAAATTGATAGATAACTTATCTATACAGAGAGAGGCACTCAATTTGCAGTCACAACGCTTACTTTGTTGGAAATTATCTAGATAAGGTGTGTTTATATTATGCAGTTAAAATTACTTAACTTCAAATACCAATATTAATTTAAAGATATTTTATAGACTTATAGTACACATTTTATTTATAGAATCCTATACTAAAGCACTACTAATAAATAAAGTACACTTCATTTTATGTGTTGTAACTTGTAACACCAAAATATATATTCTAACAATGCATAATTCTAAATGTTTACAGATGTTTTCATTCAGCCATATATAACTTTATAGTTTTTTTTTTTTTTTTTTTTGTTACAGTTGCAGGCTGATAATACAACATTATCTGATGCTGTTGAAATTTGGCTCAATTTAATCCAAGATGAAAAATTAGCTCCATACAAAGAAGATATTATTAAGAGATTTAAAAAAGCTATGGAGCCATGTCATCTTTTGGCAAATATAACTGACCCAAAGTATGAAGGTAAATAGGACCTAAATGCTTAACTACTATCAATATATAAAACATAGGTAACTCAACTGTATGGGCAGAAGAGTTTTCTCTAATCTGAATCAAATCATCTGGCATTGCCACATTAGATAACAATTAGCATAAATTAGATACCATAACATAAATTATATAATCTCTATTACTAGCTTTATTTTTGTTTCCACCCAGTTCTATTATTTTTCAGGACAAAAACTGAATAGAGTTCAAAAGGAAGAGGCTGAAGAATGGCTGATTGAAATAAATTCAGAATACATGGCAGGATATTATTATTATGCATTCCACTTAAAAGACGCACTAATTTTTCCTCCTTATTTATTCAAAGATAGTAGAGTGAGTTCTACATCAGCTAGTAATTGGTGGAAAATTGTTGAAATGAAAGAAAAAAAAGAGACCAGGTTACCATTAGGTTTTGCTAAATTTATGAGATCCATTCATAGTTGTCCGGCCAGTTCCGGATCATTGGAAAGATTTTTTTTCAATGTTTGGCTTGGTATGGAGTGAAATGCGAAATAGGTTAGAGAAAGAAAAGGCAGAAATGTTGGTTCGAATCTACGGCCACCTAAGGTCAAAAGATGCTGAACATACTGATCAATAATCAATATTAGGTACCACTTAAATTATTTAAATTATGAAGCTGAAAAGAAACATGATTTATTTTTAGATATAGGTAGCCAATTAGAAGATAGATAAATTAGATACAGTATTAGATATAAGGTTCATAATGAAACATGTCAAATAAATAGTTTCTGGAAATTTTAGTTTATATTGGTCTTATCACATTAATTATAGTTTATAGTTGTTAATATATAAGACTGCATAACTATATTATAAAAAATGTCAAATTAAAAATAAGTATGAGAAGTAAATTGATGTGGGTTTTTAGGTTGGGTTTTTGGGTTTGGGTTTTTGGGTACCAACCATGCCTTTAGGAGTCCTCGGAACCCGGTTGAGAAAGTTCTATACCCCACCAAATTTCGAAAACGATATTTTGCACGAGAAGGCCGACAATTTCTGACATGTATCAGCTGATATAACTTTGCTTGCGCAGTGCAGTGTGGCATACCTACAATGTGAGTAGGATCAGTCGTGGTCTGACATTTGTGTAGTGATGACGATGCTGTTCGATTAGCGTACTAATGTAAAATTGTCAGAAATTAGAGAGAACCGCTGTAAAGACGTGCTATAGCATTACCAGAGAAGCTCTAATGTCACATGCGAGAGTAAGAATGGCATTTACGACTCAAAGAAAGGCGTATGTCCTTGAAAGATGAACCTCGCTGAGGAAGGGCATCCACATTACGGACACTCGCCTACTTTATTGGTACGCAGCTGAGGATTGACGACGTTTTGGTCCAGTACTGTATACGTTGAAATGTTACCAAGAGAGCTATATTTCCATCACTTCGTAGGAAATCATCCCGTCAGCAACAGCCGCTTTTTTGAAGCACAATTTCCCATCAGAGTTTTTTACAGATTGACAGAATTTTATCAGTCCAAGTTAAATTATTTGAATGGGTGGTCATTTATTGGAGGAAATGTCATTTAAATTCGTTTTTAATTCATATTCATTAAGAGTGTAATTACACATAAGTTAATCTTTTTATGTTAATCCAGTACAACACACTAACAGCAACCAAACTTTTAACACTAAATACATAAGAAATATATCTGACCCTATAAAACAGGTTCGTGCAAATATGGCTCAAACTGCATGTACACTCACCCTCAAAAATGCTTCTATATGATGAGGAATGGAAGATGCAGGTACCGACCAAAACTGCAACTTTTCCCACCTTCGTATGTGCAGACAGTCAATTACAGAGAAAAAATGCCTGAACATAGTGTGCCCGTATTTTAACATAAACGGTACGCAAAGAAGAGAACGGGAAAGAACAGATCATATCTGAAATAGAAGTAATAACAAGAGTGATGAAACGTTTTTTAGAGGAAATGATGATAAAAGCACAGCTTACCCTTCCAACAAGAAAAGATAGAACGCCGCAAATCTATGCACCACAGCATTACGTACATCACCCTTCTATTCAACACCACCCACCAATAATACAACCACAGTGGTATCACGGGTCGCAACTCCAATACTCCCAAATGCAGTTGCCCAAACAGGAACCGACATCGACCAGGAAACGACCATTATTTAGGAAAATCGAACACGAAGATTAGAAACCCTATAAATGTATTATACACAAATATACAAGGCCTCTATACGGATCATGCAGACTGCAAATTACAATACTGACAAAATTTAGCTACGGAAACCAGTATAGATATCATATGCTTAACGGAAACACTTGCATAAATGCGAAAAAGGCTGTGGAAACTGCATCGAGGATACTGAAATAGCAATGCTGGACTACAACATATACAGAGCAGAGTGGCTAGACGAGGGGGAGGGTGTTGTATCTACGTGAAAAACACATACACATGTGAGGTGAAGGTAAACAAATCAAACAGCACAGTCGAAATTATTATTTTAGAAGTAAAAGCAGTGAACCTAACCATTATGAAAGACCACCGAACACCACAAAAAATTAATTCCAATTTGCCACTAGTGAAATAGAAAACATGTTAAAATTACTTGAAACTCCAGCAACAAATATTTTAATTTGCCGAGATTTTAATTTCCCATTCATAACATGGAAGAAAAAAGACAGTCATATATGTTGAGAAGTTTCATGGCAACATTAAAAAAGATGATAGAACCCAAGCAATAATGCTATTAGATATGATGGAACATTACGTCCTTACTCAGGAAATCTGTGAAGCCACGAGAAGAGAGAACGTTTTGGATTTAATTTTGGCAAGTAACAATGAGATGATAAATAAAAAGGTAACGCACACAAATTTCTCCGACAATAACCTAATCGATATACAGTTGAAGTTAGCACCCAGAGGTCCGAAAACGCATCCCAGAGAGTCAGAAGAAATATTTGGAGGCTTAAACATAAATTCAAAGAAAGTAGATTGGGAAAGTGTAAATAAAGGTATATAGGAAGTAAATTGGGAATTGCTACTTCACGAGAAGACTCCAGAATAAATACTATGTATAATGGAGACTGAAACCAAACCTATATTACTGAAGCATGTTCCAGAGAGACAAAAAAGAAAACGTAGCAAGCTCGAGAGAAAAATCAGGACACTATTTAGACAACGGAACCAAACCGTAAAACATCTCTACAGATGCAGAACTGATGCAAGGAGACTCAAACTAGAGACAAAACTATGCGAAATAGAAATGGACCTAAAGCAAACATTCATACATAAGACAAACGAGGAGGAAAACAAGGTAGCAGAAAACATAAAAAATAACCCAAAATACTTCTACACGTTTGCTAAAAGGAAAATGCAGTGCAAAGAGAGTATTGGTCCGTTGATAGATGGGGCGGCCAAACACACAAATGACCCCACAAAAATGAGCGAACTGCGTAAGGAACAATTTAACTCTGTGTTTAGCACCCCAAAATCCGAGATGAAAGCCAAAAACCCTGACGAATTTTTCGACATTGATGCAAATCAGCCAAGGACAAATTCCGGCACAAACCTATTAATGAACTTAGAGTTCTCGGAAGGAGTGTAATTAAGGCTCTCTCACACATGCGAGACAATTCGGCACCAGGGCCAGACACATGGAGTGCCACGTTTCTAAAGAAATGTAAAGAGAGTATTGCCAAACCGCTATACCTACTGTGGAGGAAATCACTCGACACAGGACAAATTCCACTTCCATTAAAGAACGCAAACATTGCCCCCTTATTTAAATGTGGTAACAGCAATGACCAAGAATTATCGGCTGGTAGCTCTCACCTCCCACTTTATAAAGTGCTTTGAACGTATAATTAGAGGCAAAACTACCTACTACCTACAAGAAAAAAAACTTATCCAACCCAAATCGACATAGGTTTCAGGGATGGAAGATCATGCTGTAATATATACGGACTTTGCTAAGGCCTTTGATAAATGTGACCATGGAATTACAGCACACAAACTTAAGAATACAAGAATTACTGGAAAGCTAGGAAGATGGATATTTAATTTCTTGACGCAAAGAACACAGAATGGTGTAAATGGAGTCAAATTGGGAGTCTCGGAAGTAAAGACCTTTGTCCCACAATGGATGGTACTAGCTCCCTTGCTGTTCATAATAATGATTGCAGATATTGATGCAGATATTAAGAACAATATTGTATCATGCTTCGCAGATGACACAAAGATATGCAAGGAAATAATGAACGAAGGTGACGTAGAAAAATTACAAAACGACATTGAAACATTATTCCAGTGGGCAGAAGACAACAATATGAAGTTCAACGAAGAAAAATTCCAACTTCTAAGATATGGTAATAACAAGGAGCTACAGAATAAAGGGTACAAAACTCTGTAAACCAAACAGGCAACACAAATCTACAAGTCGGGGATCTTGAAGTAATATTCCTGGCCATTCTTCATTTCCAAAGAAATCGATCTCATTGTTCCGCAACAACTGTTGAGTGGCTAATGCCTTAAAGCAGGGGGCTTTATCGTGCAGAAATGTGACCTGATCGACATCCATAACATTGTTTAGGTTTCTTAGAAAAGGAATGACATGCTGGGATAGAATAATATCACGAAAATACTGTCCATCCCAACTCTGACCATTTGGCTTCAGCACTCACATGAGCTTCTTTGCAGTGAACAAAACAAACACACCAACACAGTCTGGACTTTTTAATAATTCGCGATAATGTTCATTGTCATCGATTTCATCTGGTGTTGTGGCCCACACTCGATCATTTTGGTAGTTAGGCCGACGTGTTACGTAAACAAAAAATTCATCGGAGACAGCTAAATGCATGAAATCATCCACATCCCAATCTTCAAGATAATGGGCAAACCACATTCTGTCATCGATGTTAAGTTGAGTTTTTCTTGGCTTTGGAAGTTCATGCCAAGGCTTTAAACCTTGCCTATGACGGTACAGTCGAATGATCTCACCACTAACGATCTTTCCTCTCAACACTTTGATCTCTCTAGAAAGTTTAGCACCGCTGTTTTTCCGCTTACGCGTACCGCTTTCAATGATGTCCTTTGTTTCCTGAGAGAGTGGCAAATTTGGGCGTCCAGATTTGGTTGTATCCATTTCACATTCATCCAAAGTTTTATTCCAATTTCTTTTGACGAAGTCCTCACTACTTCGCAACTTTTTGGGTTGTGGTGGGACAAGGAGCTATGAAAACGAGGATGGAAAATACCCTCAGAATACGGGGCCCAAAGCTTTTCAATGTCCTACCAAAAGAAGTGAGGAATCTCCAGCACACCGACGTGAATAACTTCAAGAACCAGCTGGACAGATTCCTGTGCAAAGTCCCTGACCTGACCAGCCATGTGTGGCTGGCTACGAGGGCAGGAGGAGATCAAAGAGCAATGCCCTCCTTCACCAAATCCAGCAAATGAGGCGGGATGCTGCAGAGGGGTCGACCGCAGGTTGATCCTGAACCGTCATTCGAACCCGCATAAAGTACAAAGTACTTCCGTGGACTCAAGTCTCAACGCTTATCACTGCAGATACAAACCTTGCTATCCGCCACGTTACCCACTTGGCCATCAAACGTTGAGGTAAAGCGACAGCTTTGAATACTCTTTCGCATACATTAATATACTGTGTGTGTGTGTGGTGTGTGTGTGTAGGTAGGAAGGATGAGGGTTAAGGGCGAACGCCCGCAAAAGGACCCCTCCACAGAAGACGGAAAGAACCAAAAACAAGGTCTCCAAGACTGTTATTTTTTATATTTTTTAATATAAATTTTGAAAAGGTTGTGTAGTGTGTCAGATGCATGTATGTGAAGTGAAAAATAGAGGGAGAAATGTGTGTTCGAGAGCATGCTAGACTGCTCACAGGGTAGATGAGACACGGAAAAAGACCAGCTGAGGAGGACAGTGACAGGAGAAACGGAAGTTTCAGCACTCCGTCTCCTGCCTAACATCCACCCCGGAATACTTCCCTGGTTGATTTGTGTCTACAATCTCCTCCTATAAACATACATATATATTGGCATGTTGACTTTAAGTTCTATAAGGAATATAATTAGATTAATTAAATAAATGTTTGCTTGAGACTTATTTGAGGGGTTACCAAAATTAATTGTCAAAAATAAAGATTAATAAACTTCGTGGTTTTTAGTTTAATTAACAAACAAATAAATTATAAATATTACGGTTGCTAACGTTACAGAGATTGAATTGAATTGAATGGGTAGTTAGTAAGAATAGAATGTTAATATTAAATAGGATTACATCGAAAGACAATACACAGAGCTTATAAATGAATTATAAGAATGCGCGCGATTTGAATGAGTATTTACGGTCGAATAATGGATGACAAATATGGCCAGGCGAAGAGCCTGTTCAATAAACAATTGCATTTTCCCAGTTGAGAAGCGAGCGACCGATTGCTGATTGAAAGCAGTTCGTCTGTGGAGTTCAATACCGTGATGCGTGTCTCAGTTCGAGAACTGTGGCGCTTTGCTTGAGGCAGTCGAGGAAAAAAGGAATTCTTGTGAAAGAAAGAATTTTCGAAAGTGCCTGAAGGCGTCGTTGAAGAAGTACCTGAAGCTTGTCCATATACATATATATATATATAATCATAGAAATCTACAATAAACGTAGAATGGTTTTATACAAAGAGTGAAGTAAAACATTCAGCGCAGAAGAGGGTTTGTCCTTGCATTGCAAGGCAACATCCTGGTGTAATGCTAAGAGACGAGCTCAGGACGTTGCAACGTCCTGAGTTCGTCTCTTATCATTACACCAGGACGTTGCATGTTTGGGTAACTTCTGATATATATATATATATATATATATAAAATTTAGTGGTGGACCGGATATCCGCATCATTTTTAAAATCCGCATCCGCACTTCTGACTGCGGATGTTATGCGGATATTACCTCTAATAAATTATGCAATTTACAATTAAATTAGCTTATAAAGTAGCTTATAAGATCCAGTCATGCACATTTCCTGTAAAGTATTAATTATTATTAATGAACAAACAAATATATAAACCTCAAAATATAAATATTTGGTAACAGAAAATTGAATGAAACTTGTTTCATTGAATTTTCTGTGGCTGAAACTCTTGAGAAAGTTATTATTTTTATCATAATGAAAACCTTAATATTAATTTTAATTCTTATGCATTGCCTGCCATTATAGTAATATCACGAAATTTGAAAAATTGTCATATATTCATAATTCTATATTATATTGATAGATTAACTAAATATCCACATCCGCGGATGTTGAAAAACTGACATCCGGTCCACCACTAATATATATATATGTAACAAAAGTTACCCAGACATGCGTTATAAGTTTTCTTAAGATCGACCATAGAGGCAAAACCAGGGATAGTGGAACAGCTAAGGTTTGAAACTAAGGTTGAAGCCTGAAGGTATTGCTGCTGCCGTGATAATTGTTTTCATTGTGAAAATATAACGAAGCAGTAATCTTGCCTTAGGGCTATTTAGCTGTGATAACATTTAACTTTGCCTAAAATATAAATCCCTAAAGTGTTATTTTTTCAAAAACATTTCAAAAGCCACCTTCCAAAAAATGGCGAGATTAATCAAATTCCATTTATCGTGGAATATAATCGATAAACATTACTTCTGAACACTTCTGAACATGTGGGCTTATAAAAAAACTCCATTACAGGCAAAAATCACACGTGAAATCGTCATCCTCGCCGATGCGGGCACACATGTCGATTGTCGAGTGCCCATAGCTTGCACATGCATTAGGGCACCCATCCTTCTCCTTTAGCAAAATGGCTGAACAATTCTTTACAAAACAGACTATGTATCAACATCATCATCATCCTCAATCGAATCTGACAGCACCTTTTTTGGCGGTGGGAGGATCTTGCTCTCTTTGGTCTTGTTCGTTTTTTTTCTTCTCTTCCTCTTTTCCCTTCCCTTCCTCTTTTCCCTTCCCTTCCTCTTTTCCCTTCCCTTCCTCTTTTCCCTCCCCTTCCCTTCCTCTTTTCCCTCCCCTTCCCTTCCTCTTTTCCCTCCCCTTCCCTTCCTCCTTTTCCTCCCCTTCTCTTCCTCCTTTTCCTCCCCTTCTCTTCCTCCTTTTCCTCCCCTTCTCTTCCTCCTTTTCCTCCCCTTCTCTTCCTCCTTTTCCTCCCCTTCTCTTCCTCCTTTTCCTCCCCTTCTCTTCCTCCTTTTCCTCCCCTTCTCTTCCTCCTTTTCCTCCCCTTCCTTCCTCCTTTTCCTCCCCTTCTCTTCCTCCTTTTCCTCCCCTTCCTTCCTCCTTTTCCTCCCCTTCTCTTCCTCCTTTTCCTCCCCTTCTCTTCCTCATTTTCCCCCTTCCCTTCCTCCTTTTCCTCCCCTTCCCTTCCTCCTTTTCCTCCCCTTCTCTTCCTCCTTTTCCTCCCCTTCTCTTCCTCCTTTTCCTCCCCTTCTTCTCCTCCTTTTCCTCCCCTTCCTCCTTTTCCTCCCCTTCCCTTCCTCCTTTTCCTCCCCTTCCCTTCCTCCTTTTCCTTCCCTTCCCTTCCTCCTTTTCCTTCCCTTCCCTTCCTCCTTTTCCTTCCCTTCCCTTCCTCCTTTTCCTTCCCTTCACTTCCTCCTTTCCCTTCCCTTCCCTTCCTCCTTTCCCTTCCCTTATGTGGGAAATCGGTCATAACCATGCACTTCCCTGTCTTGCGCCCCTTATTTCCGGGCTTTAGGCTGCGGTGCTGTGCTTTTGGGAGCGGTATGACATCTGCAGGCGAGACGGCAAGAGTCGACTTGTTGATGGATTTTCTAAGATCTGAGCGCGAATCATCATCGGAGGCCCTACTTGGACGTGGTTCATCACCTACGACGGTGGAAGAGATATCACACACTGATTCAACCTCATCCTGGGCGTTAGCATTGACATTCGGATCAGGCTTATTTGGGTCAACCTAGGCATGATTGATGGTGTTGAGTTGAGAGAGGTGGGAATTACTTGGAGTGCCAGATGCAGTGACCTCTGTGGCAGCGGTGACACTTCCTTCATGAGCTTTTGTGCTTATGATGCCCTGTTCCGTTTGATCAGTAACCTCGGCTGCAACGAAATCAGCGTCGCAGAAGATATGGCAGTTGTAAAGGTAGATCCCAGTTCGTTTGAAGCCATTGATCGTTGTGGTTCATCAAAACTAACGTAATTTCGGCTCTGTGTATTATTAGATTCATGTATATTATATGAAGTAGAAAAAAAATTGCCTACATACCATTTCAAATAATGCACTTTGGATTTCCATTCTCTTGTCATGGAATGTTTTGAATGTATACGAGCAAAAAATGTGTAATATGGGATTGGACAGAAAATAGAAATACAATACAATTGTGTTTTATTAATCATAAGGGATTAGACCCAATATGCGGGAAAAAAAGCATTAATTCTGCGTGGTATTCATGAAAAAAAGGTTGTGCACATCAATCAATAGAATATTTGACATTCACCAATAAAAATCTCTTTTAGCTCCTTGTTGGATTTTGGTAGTGAAAACCTGTTCAGTTTTTCAAGCATTGACAACAATGGCTCATTTATATTCAAATATGATGATTGAGGTGGCCAAGGAAGGTACTTTAATTCGCTTTTATATTCTCCAAACCTAGACCTTACTGTTGCAGCACTATGTATGGATGTATTATCATCCCGAAAGAATCCTCCTTCACGAATAATGTTGTCTTGGTCTAAAAGGAGGCATTAGTCATTAATTGTCTGCATTTGGGGGAGATAATTGGTCCTAAAGTATTCCAAGCGATTGCTACCCAACCCATGAAGAAACCTCCACTATGCTTGACAGATGGACCATCTGTCAAGCATAGTGGAGGTAAAAGACATCAGGGGTCGTAAGCATGGTTTGGTATCCTCCACACAAACATGCCCATGAGATTTCAAACGGGGTAAAGGATGATTCATCCGACCAAATTACCTTCCTCCACTGATCTTCTGTCCTATCTTCGTGATCCTTGCACTACTGTACTCTAACCTCTGCAAGTCTTCGTGGTATTAGAGGTTTCTGAATCGCAGCCCTACCGTGAAATTCAAGCTTATATAGTAGTTCTCGTCGAGTTGGTTTGACAGAGACTGACTGTTGAAAACTTCTATTTACCTCAGCAAAAATTGACTGATTTAAGTGTAGGTTATCGCTTCACAATTCGTGATAAGGCACGTCTGTCAAGTTCAAAGATTTTTTGGAATTTTGGATTTTTTTTTTATTTTTTTATTTTTTTATTTTTATTTTTTTTAATTTTTTTTATTTTTTTATTTTTTTTTATTTTTTTTATTTTTTTTATTTTTTTGATTTTTTGGAAGAGGTTTTATTTTTCGTGTCCCATAACTTTGAACACCATACTTTCTGATACATCAACTATTTCTTCTGTTTTTGTCACTGAACACTCATGCAGTTAATCGGGCACCTACAATCATGCCTGTGTGAAAATCTGTATGATCTTTCTGGTGTGCCATAATCACATAAGATAATGTCATTCAATTACAATGTAAAAATGGTTAAAACTACGAGGGCCACTCAATATATTTTGCCTCACCTTTTTTTTCTTTCCAAGTTTACTTGTAAGTTTCAGAAACTTTGTACACAAGTAGTTACATACCTTTTTCACAAGTTTTTATTTTTCCACATAGTCTCCATCCTTTTCAACGGCTTTCCTCCACCTCGAAACAAGGGCCTTTATTCCTTGCTGGTAAAAGTCCGCTGGCTTCCGCTGGAGCCACCTCTTAACCTCCTCAATAACTTCATCGTCACTCTGAAACTTTCTTCCACGAATAGCATCCTTCACTGGCTTGGCCCAAACAAATGGAAGTCTGAAGGTGCCAGATCTGGGATGTATGGAGGGTGGGGTAACACAGTCAAGCACATTTTTGTGATGGCCTCTCTTGTTTGCAAACTGTTGTGTGGTGTTGCGTTATCGTGCAAAAGAAGGACGTGTTCCAGTTTTCTCGCCGGTCGAACTCGCTTTATACGTCTCTGGAGTCTCTGCAGGGTAGCAATATATGCCTCTGAGTTGATTGTTTGTCCTTTCTTCATAATGTCCACCAGAATCACCCCTTTCATGTCCCAGAAGATGATGGTCATAACCATTCCTGCAGAGGGAGCCATTTGAACTTTTTCTTGGGTGGGGAGTCTGCGTGATGCCACTCCATGGATTGGCGTTTTGTTTCAGGTTCAAAGTGGTGTACCCAAGTCTCATCCCCAGTCACAATTCGTGAAGGGAAGTCATCCCCTTCTGTCTCGTATCGAACCAACTACTCAGAAGCAATTTCTTTTCTTTAGGCTTTTCTTTAGGCAACTATCCCAGTTGCTGAATTATCGTATTCACACTTCCTTCACTAATTCCTAGCTCCAGTGATAGCTCTTTGTATGCGACCTTAAGTTTACCAAACAGTGCGTAGAGGTGGAAAAGAAAGCCCATGGGTTATATCAGGAGGCAATTTCAGTTTCGGAACAAGGAGATTGTGGTCTCTGTACAATTCCTTGGTTTGGCCGCACGTGGAGTATGCAGTGCAGTTCTGGTCGCCCAGCCTCAGGAAAGATATTGAGAGGCTGGAGCGAGTGCAGGCGAGGGCCACAACGTTAATCCCTTCCGTTAGGCATATGGGCTACAAACGACGGTTACGCGCCCTGAACTTGTTTTCGCTGGAAACTCGGAGGCAGCGCGGTCAACTGATCGAAGTTTTCAAGCTCTTACGCGGGTTCAACGATGTCGATTTTAGAAGTATGTTTAGTTTAAATGATAACCCAACTCGCAACAATGGTTGGAAGTTGGATTTGAAACGGTTTAGGACTAGTGTGTGTGGGAATTACTTTACGTATAAGATCTGTGACACGTGGAACAGGTTACCTTCAGAAGTTGTGAACAGTTCCTCTGTGGATCACTTCAAGAAAAGGTTAGACCAAATCTTGTACACTATTTGTGGGTGTAGAAAATTTTCCCTGGCACCCGTTGCCTTGGTACCTCCTCGGTATAGGCCGCAAGGCCTTTTGAGGTACTTCTTTTCGTTGTAACTCCTTGTAACTCTGTCTCTGTCTACCCCTCCGCAGGGGGTATAAAGGTTATGCACATTTCTTCTGGATGTTGTAAACTTTATACTTGGGGTGTGACAGCCCTCCGGTCCCGAGTCGTGGGATTCTAGAGAAATTGGCTGCCAGTTCCTTTAGGTTCTCTCTCTCTTTCGGGAGGGCGGGTGAAGTATGTTGCACAATCCTGTCCCGTGGGTTACTAGGACCCCATCCCATCCCTACTCTGTCCTTTTAGCTTACGTTAAGGATGTTCTCCTCTGACTGAAAAAAAAAAAAAAAAAATTTTAGTATTAAGTCTTTTTCTCTTCTTTTACTATTAGGACCCTACTGCTACCTCATGCGTGGGAAGAGAGGCTTTGGAACCTCTATAAATAACACCATTTAACGCTCGTAGGTTGTGAGAGACTGGGATGGAGGGGTCCCAGGCGTAGGGGCGCGATGAATGGAGTGTGGCTAGTGCCCCGTTAAGCCCATTCCTAACGCGTAATGGCCTGACCAGCCCCCTGCGACCGTTCTTTGGTGACCAATTGATGGTGCTTGGCTGTACTGCTCTGAGGTGAGAGAGCTTTACTGCCCAGCTGGCTGCCAGGCCAGCGTAAAGTCTCGGGCGTAGCCTCTGGGTCTGGTGGGATATCCCTTGAACACTGGATTCTAAGAGTCTGGCCGCTTGTGAGTGACTAGTAAGACTTAGTAAGGGGCTGCATCTCGCTGTCGCTCCTGGCGGGAAATCCGTGACGCCTGCGTCGCGAGTGTTTGTCAGTTGGTAGCTGCGACACGTTTGGGACTGTCCGGCCCTGGGGAGACCTTTGGTCGGTGCGGCAGCAGCGAGAGGTGTAGTCTTCTGGAAGGGATGAACGTCACTTGCAAATAGGTGGATGCGTCTACGCGCGGGAAGAATTCACCCCCCCCCTCCTTTTTTATATACTGGTCAGAACGTTTTTGATAGTTTTCATTGCTAGAACGCTTTATCTTATTCAGAGTATTCAGAATTCGAAAAAAAAAAAAAGTTACAATGACTGGACCGCAGAAATTGAAGGCTGAATGTGCGAGGTGTGAAGTAAACCAGTGGGTGACGAACTTCAAAGAAGCCTGCTTCGAGAAGATCAGCATGTGCCGCTTTTGCGAACTCATGCAGTTTTACTTGAAGCTGGAGGAGAGGGTCCGGCGGCTCGAGTCGTCCAGATCGGCTGTTGGAGGTGCGGCGGTCACTGACGAGGCTGCGCCGCCCTCCAACCCGGAGCTCATTCAGGATAGGATAGCTGCCGTGGAAAGGGGTCCAGCGATGGAATGGACAGAGCTCGGGACCGCGGAGAAAGGGTAGAGGTGCAACCGGGGGCCAGGGTCTAAATCAGTGTCAGGAATCGCCAGCGACCCACGTGGAATGCATGGAACCGCGGCGTAAGGTGGAGGGCGTAAAGAAGGGGCCGATAGAAAGGGTGGGAAGGGGCCTACTGATGACCCAAAGAAGCCGAAGGATGTAGCTGCCGGTCGGGGTGGGTCGGGTGGTGTAAGTGCGGCCGAGTCTATGGGTGGCGACGGGTATCGAAAGGTCTCGGGCAAGAAGGCTGCGAAGCCGAAGCCCGAGACCCCGGTTGCCCCTGTCAGGACCTCCAACCGCTTTAGTCTCCTGTGCGCGAAGGAGGAAGACACCGTTTTAATTGGGGACTCGCAGATTAGGGGCCAGGAGAAGTACTTTGCTTCTGCAAACCGAGACAGGAGGAAGGTAAGGTGCTTACCCGGTCGGGGAACGGCGCACATAAGGAAGGAATTAGATAAGGTGCGCGTGGCTAGTCGGAGGACTGCGATCGTTGTCCATGCTGGTGGCAACGACTTGTTCCTCAAAGGCGGTAGGGTAGGTTCAACGGAAGGGATCATCACCGAGATCATGTCTCTTGCGGATGATCTAAAACTTAAGACAGACAGGGGAATGTTGATGGGTATTTTACCGCGATGAATGCCAGTGACCACGCGCTCAGTAAGGTCATTGGCATCAACGAGAGGGTGCAAGACTTGTGCGTCCCGCTGGGCGTGAGGTTTGTTGACCCCTTCGACGCGTTTTCGGGTAGGTGGGACCTTACAGAGGGATGGTGTCCACCTCAATGTCAGGGTAAAGGTGTGCTAGGCACGCTGCTTGACCGGCACCTATACCGTATGGTGAGGTCGAGTCCGGGAGAGATGATGGGCCCCCACCGGGGAGGGATGATGATGAGCCGGTGGCGGACGTACCTTCAACTGAAGGGTGCGTCCAGGTACAGGTGGGTGACCCTCCTTCCACGTTGGAGGGGGCTCAGGCTCCTGCGGAAGTTGCCCCTCGTTAGTGAGGGGCTCTTCAACTCCCGACAGCCCTGGCTGTTCGGGAAACGGGTCGTGCTAGGGGGCGGTCAGAATAGGGAGGCTCCCTCCGTGCAATGCTTTTTAATGCTAGGTCGATTAGGAACAAGTTTTGCGAGCTACGGGCGCTCTTAGCATCAGAATACCAGGATATCGTTGCTATCACCGAGTCCTGGATTCATACTGATCGTAGGGACTACGTTGGGGAGTTCGAAATTCCCGGGTATAGAATGTTTCGCAAAGACCGCACCCGTGGGGAGGGGGGTGGGGTACTAATATACGTCAGAGACACGTTGAGTCCGGTTGACTGCCAGTTCCGGTCGGAACGGGAGCTGCTTGGCGTCGATCTGAACGTGGGAGGGACGAGCTATAGGTTAATCTTGGTGTACAGACCTCCGCATCTCCTCCTCGAGGAGGATACAGCCCTGTACACCGAACTCAGTAGCCTGCTAGGGGATAGGGTGTGTGTAGTTTTAGGAGACTTCAACTGTCGCGGCATAAAGTGGGAAAACAGGACTGCTGATGCTGAAGGGAGGAGGCTAGTTGACTTTGCTGATGAGAACTTCCTCACTCAGTGGGTCAACGAGCCTACACGAGGCGAAAGCGTTCTAGACTTAGTATTCACGACCGAAGACAACCTCGTCACTGGCCTCACCGTTGACGAATCGTTGGGCGGGAGTGATCACGGTCTTATTAGGTTCCGTGTGTGCGTCCCTCGGGTGAAGCGTAGTAACTCGAGAGGCAGTAAGCTCGATCTCCGGCGGGCGAACTTTGTTAGCCTCAGGGATAGCGTAGGAGAGATGGGGTTAGAGGTCGGCGATGTTGAGGGAGTGTGGAGTGCATTCCGGGACGAGTTTATGGTGCTGCAGTCTGCTGCCATACCCTCAAAACCGGTCACCCCTGCTTCAACGCAGCCTAAGTGGTTCAATCGTGACATCGCTTCGGCTATCCGAAATAGGAAAGTAGCGTATAGGAGGGCGAAGGCCAATCGTTCCCATGAGAACACTGAAGCGTATGTCCGCCTGTGTAGGGAAGTGAAGGCGAAGGTTAGGCTAGCGAAACGTAACGAAGAACTACGGGTGGCAAGCCTCTGCAAGGGGAACCCTAAGGAGTTCTTCAGTTATGTTAATAGTAGAAAGCCCATTAGAAGCATGATAGGTCCGTTAAAGGACCGAAGCGGCGTTCTGCGGACCTCCGACGCGGACATCGCTAATGTGCTTAATGAGTACTTTGCGGGAGTGTTCACCAGGGAGGATACCCGCGTCATCCCCGAGCCAGGCGTGAGGCACGAAGGTGCTGGCCTGGATAGTGTTCGATGTACCGCGACAGTCGTTGCCGATAGAATAGACAAACTGAGCGCGTTTAAGGCTCCTGGGCCAGACCAGTTTCTCCCCAGAGTGTTGCGGAGTGCGCGACCAGGTGGCTCCCCACCTGGCTACAGTCTTCAACAAATCGTTGGAGACGGGCCAGGTGCCTGGTGACTGGAGGGAAGCCAACGTGACCCCTATCTTTAAGAAAGGGGATCACGAAAGTCCAGGGAACTATCGTCCCATTAGTCTCACTTCAGTTGTAGGTAAATTATTAGAGGGGATAATAGCGGATAGGATCGTTGACCATTTGGATTCCTACAAGCTGCTTGGGACTCCCAACATGGGTTTAGACGGCATAGGTCGTGTCTCACCAACTTGCTCGAGTTTTTCCACGTCATGTTGAGTGAGTATGATAAGAGTAGGGCGATTGATATACTTTATCTCGACTTTCAGAAAGCCTTTGATAAGGTACCTCACCGCCGGCTAATGGCGAAAGTGCGCGCGCTGGGTATCGGTGGTAGGTAGGTGGATTGAAAACTGGCTGAAGAATAGGCGGCAGAGGGTTGTAATTAAAGGGCTAGTTCGGGTTGGGCCTCGGTCACTAGTGGGGTTCCTCAGGGTTCCGTTTTGGGGCCACTGTTGTTTATCATTTACATAAATGATATCGACGGTGGCATCGTCAGTCGGATCGCCAAATTCGCTGATGACACCAAGCTTGGGGCCAATGTTGGGACGCCCGAAGCGATCGAGCAACTGCGTGCGGACCTAGGTAGGATAGGAGAGTGGTCCGAAAAATGGCAAATGCCGTTTAACTTGGGTAAATGCAAAGTGATGCACATTGGCTACGCCAATCCCAAGTCGGACTACTCGATGTTGGGAGTAATATCGAGGTGACTGATTTGAAAAGGACTTGGGTGTGCTAATTAGCAGCGACCTTAAGTTTACGAAACAGTGCGTAGAGGTGGAAAAGAAAGCCCAGAAACTATTGGGTTATATCAGGAGGCAATTTCAGTTTCGGAACAAGGAGATTGTGCTCTCTCTGTACAATTCCCTGTTCGGCCGCACCTGGAGTATGCTGTGCAGTTCTGGTCGCCCACCCTCAGGAAAGATATTGAGAGGCTGGAGCGAGTGCAGGCGAGGGCCACAAAGTTAATCCCTTCCGTTAGGCATATGGGCTACAATCGACGGTTACGCGCCCTGAACTTGTTTTCGCTGAAACTCGGAGGCTGCGCGGTCAACTGATCGAGGTTTTCAAGCTCTTACGCGGGTTCAACGATGTCGATTTTAGAAGCATGTTTAGTTTAAATGATAACCCAACTCGCAACAATGGTTGGAAGTTGGATTTGAAACGGTTTAGGACTAGTGTGTGTGGGAATTACTTTACGTATAAGATCTGTGACACGTGGAACAGGTTACCTTCAGAAGTTGTGAACAGTTCCTCTGTGGATCAGTTCAAGAAAAGGTTAGACCAAATCTTGCACACTATTTGAGTGTGTAAAAATTTTCCCTGGCACCCGTTGCCATTGGTACCTCCTCGGTATGGGCCGCAAGGCCTTTTGAGGTACTTCTTTTCCTTGTAACTCTCTCTCTCTCTCTCTCTCTCTCTCTCTCTCTATATATATATATATTAATATATACTGTATATATATATATATATACTGTATTATATATATATTATTATATATATATATATATATTATATATCTATATATTATAATAATATATATATATTATAATAATATATATATATTATAATAATATATATATATAATTGTGTGTGTGTGTGTGTGTATGCATACATGCTAACAAAGACCCAAAGATCCACTCTAGGTTAGCCGAAGAATGTAGAAAAAAAAAGGACCAAATAAAAATACTGTAAACTACTATTATGTTGCACTTATAAACTCCTAAAGCTTTCATTGAGGAAAAGTAGCAGTAGGAAAATGTAGAGCAGACAAGATCTGCTTCCAAGTAGTTGGAAAAAGTATAATGAAAAAAATAACTTCAGATTTCATTCACACCATGTGCATGCGTACACTTTTGTGTACCCAATTATGCATTACAGAACAGGTGAAATAAAGGATACCCTAGGTTCTTAATCTAATCTACACCATGTACTTAAAGTATTGATCTGTTTATTGCACACAAGAAGTCATTTCGTCGCCGCATTACTTCTTCGATGAATGTCAAAGCCCACCGTGCTGAGAGACTAACTTTATAAAAATAATAATTATATTATTTTTATTGCTACCCTATACACGGGAATTATTAAGATAAGGAAGCACTGATTCAGTGGCACCTCCAGCTGGCCAGCACCCACAGTTTAAGAATTCCCATGACAATACTGCACGAGTTATTTTTTTCTGTTGTTTTTGCGAAAATTTCCTTCACATTTTTAAAACTGAAATTCTACTCTAGCTAAGTACGAGTAGTAATTCTGAAGCTGAATATGTGTGTTCGGAGGTTTTGATTACTAAGAGTTCCCATCAAGCATCCCGTCTCTATGAATGGGGTATCATCTAAACTTTAAAATAAAAATTATATACTCTATGTCTGACGTTATACTATGAACTTTAACGTCCACCATTCAATCCTGTCTTAGGCATAAGTGATATTACAACATCGGGAGTCGAATCCAACCAATTCTTTGTAGTGTGGTAGTTAAAATGTTTTAATTATCGATAAAATACTTAGCCAAAAGTTATGAACTTTAGTTCAACTAACAGGGTGTTTCAGGAGGAAAGGTCAATACTTCGGGAGGTGATAGTATCGGTCATTGTGAGAAAAAAAGTTCATATGAACATGTGTCTAATTCTTAATGGTTACGGAGATAGAGCTGTTTGAATCTACAAATACAAAAGCATTGTTAATGGTAATCAAGAAAGAGAAACCAATTATTGTTTCTAACATTTAATGTTTAAAAATTGGCATTTTGAATGGCATCAGATACAGAAATGACAAATTTGTTACAGTTTACAATACGTTTTCGAAAATCCCACCGTCAACCTCAATGCACTTTGCAACTCGTGTGCGAAGATCGCCTGTTGTTCGTCTGAGTGGATCTTTACGTTCCTTTATGCGGGCAGCAGCAGCCAAAATGCGCGCGAGCAATTCGTCTCGTGTATCCACCTTTCTCTTGTAAACTTGAATTTTCATCCACCCCCACAAACAATAATCTAACGGAGAGAGGTCTGGAGACCTTGGTGGCCATTGAATGGGACCACCGCGGCCGATCCATCGACCAGGGAAAGTTTGATTTAGGTATTGCATCACCAGATGAGTAGAATGTGGAGGAGCTCCGTCATGCTGAAAGTACATACCAGCGCGTGTAGCCAAAGGAACATCCTCCAATAGTCCTGGCAATTCATTTTGCAGAAATTCTAGGTAACTTTGTCCTGTAAGACGATTCTCTAAAGTAACGGGGCCAATCAGCTGATCATCGATGATACCGCACCACACACTGGCAGAGAAGCGATGTTGAAAATTTGTCTCCACAGTGGCATTTGGATTTTCGTCTGACCACCGATGAGAGTTACGAGTGTTGTTGATACCGTCACGGGTGAAAGTAGCTTCATCGGTAAACAGTATTAATCGAAGCAATCGGCGATTAGCATTTACCCAATGACAAAATTCCAGTCGCATGGCAGCGTCTCCTGGTTGAAGGTGTTGTACACGCTGTACATGATATGGGTGCAAGCCTTCCTCACATAATGTTCGCCATACTCTTGTGTGTGGTACACCGAGACGTGTAGAAATTCTTCGTGAGCTAGTAGTAGGACTACGCTCTACCAACTGAAGAATGTTTTCCACTTCATCCACATCTTGTTGACCTTCACGTTCAGATGAAACATGAGCGCTGGGAAGTGTACCAATCTCACGCAATGTATTGAAAACCCTGGTAAACATTCTTCGATCCGGAATTCTGCGGTTCGGAAACCGTCGACGGTATTCTGCAACAGCAGCGGTTGCACTTCCATCGCAAAAACCGTAGACATACACCATATCTGCATATTTGGCATGTGTGAAGGTGTGTGGCATTCTTAACATTGCTTCAAACACCAAACAATGTCATTCACAACAGTCAGCTGTCGATTGGCTTATGTTACATGCTTACATTACAGCTTACATGGTTCAAGGTTATAGGGGAGGGAAGGGGGAGGAAGAGCTGCGCGCACATCAGATTCAAACAGCTCTATCTCCGTAACCATTCAGAATTAGACACATGTTCATATGAACTTTTTTCTCACAATGACCGATACTATCACCTCCCGAAGTAGTGACCTTTCCTCCTGA
The DNA here is from genome assembly GCA_023014485.1 of Bathynomus jamesi. Taxonomy (NCBI): domain Eukaryota; kingdom Metazoa; phylum Arthropoda; class Malacostraca; order Isopoda; family Cirolanidae; genus Bathynomus; species Bathynomus jamesi. The sequence goes on along the minus strand of JAJOZX010012387.1, from coordinate 63,373 downwards.
AACACCCTGTATTTTATATCACTGGCAAAAACTAAGTTATTTATCCTCATATTAACTATACAATATCCAACTTTTTATCATTAAGTGACATAATTAAGCTATCGATATACACATTAAACAACAGAGGAGAGAGCAAAGAGTCTTGCCTCAATCCGTAAGAAGACTCAAAACACTTGGACACATACAGTACTCAACCTAACTAAGAAAGATTCCTATGTAATTATATAATTACATTGCAATTATATAACTGCATAGTAAAAAGTCTCTCTTACTTTCAATGAGCAGTAGGTGACGGCAATAGGCCTGTAATTATTGCCTGATAGAATGTCCCCATATTTATTTTTGACGGGGGAATATATATATATATATATATAATATATATATGTATAATATATATATATATAGTATACCCTCATATACCCTGCAGGAATATAACTATGAGTAAGTATGGCTGAGAAAAGCAATGAGATATGCAGACTCTCTCTATGATTAGCATATTTTAAGTATGATTGGTCATCTACGCCTGAGGTAGAACCAGTTTTTAACTCTTTAATCAGATTCTTAATTTTGGGAACTGAAGTCCAGGTGTTTTCCTTGGAACATCCCACAGGTCTTTCATTGCAGTGCCATATTAAGATTAACCTCTCCCACATTATGAAGAATGGTTCTTCCATAAAAAGAGGAAATTGCAAGACTGTTTACACTATCTTATGACTGCTTTATATCGACCCCTACTTCTCTACACATTCATATTCATGTAACCAGTCCTGTTTTGGATCTATCATGAAAGCACCATAAACCACAAGTGCGTTTATTCTCTCTTCAGAGGGGCAATAACATCATTACATCCAGGATTAACTTTAGTATGACTTAATCATGGTCCTTCCTGCTCCCCTTAGCTAATATGGATACTTGTCTAAGAGTTTACAGTGAAAATCATTTAATTAAAGATTACTATATTCAAGATGCAAAATTTCTAAATTATTAATCAGATAATCTGTTCTGTCTTTATATTCTATTTTCTGTTGTACGTTAACATTAGACCAAATGGCACGATTATTCTTTCTTACTGAATTCTTGTTGTCAGGTATTACATAAGTTGGTAAAATTAATTATCAACTACAAAATACAAAACTTAGCCTATTATTGCATATCAGCCTTGGTAGATAGAGCAGTCACAACATTTTGACCAAGTTCATTTCACTACAATGTGAAAGTGAATGCATCTCAAGTGTCATATTTCGTCTGAGGGTTAACAGGGTAAGTGGCCAACTTAAACTAACTCAGTGTCAGCAAGCGTGAGTAAAGCAGAGCCTCACCAACTGCATTGGTACATTTTGTGGTAACTTTTCAGGCTAAGATACAGAGCATTTAAAAAGCTTAAAACAAGTTACACCCCAGCACTAGTACTCAATTTGTAAAACAGTTGATAACTTTTTGCAAGATGAGGTTGGTACTGAAGACAGACATTTAGCCCAAATGATCTACCAGTTGGCATTAATTGGTTCAGTTTTCTGACTAGAACCAGCCGGATGGGCTGTAGAAAAGTGAATATAGAATAATCCAACTTAACCTAACCTATACTAATCGTTGATCATCTGCAACATATCACTCCTCAAACAATTTCTCTTAAAACTAAACATGTCTAGTTCTTTTACTCTTTCACTGTATTGCAATCTTCTTAAGCCAAAGATAAGTTTGGTTGCACTTCCCTGCACACCCTCAGAAACCTTTATAGCCTGACTATGAATGAATCCTGCTTGAATGTAATATTCTAAGTGAGACCTAATATAAGAATATACTTCATTACTCTTGTAACTAACAGTGCTCTTAATACCTAGCATTTTATTTGATTTATCACCTCTCAGCACTGCTTAGAAAATTTTAGATCACTACTAACTATAATGTCTAGATCTTCTTTCCAATTGACATCCTCCATTCAGTTTCCTTGCATCTCGTAACTACAGTTTTAGCTATTCCACCGAAATGGAGGACCTTGTATTTGAACATTGAATTACATTAACCATTTGCTAGCCTGGGAAACTAATCTAATCTATCAAGATCGTTTTGCAGTTTATAAGAATTTTCCGTACAGTATATGAACTGAGTCAACTAGCTCCTACTTTTGTATCATCTGCAAATTTAGATATTGATTACATGTTCCCTTCTCTAAATCATTTAATATAAAATAGAGAGTAATGGACCTAACACTGATCCCTGTGGTACCCCACTTTTCACTGTCACCCTCATTCATGACATTTAAAATTACTCGTTGCTCTCTGTTTTATGCAATTTTCTACCTAATTCATAACTGATACTTTTATCCAATTAGTTTTTAATTTATAAACGTTTTCCTATGTGGAACCTTGCCAACTGTCACGGGATGATGGGCGGCAGTCGGTGGCTGACGGTCAGTATTTGGAATGGGATTTTTTTAATTCATGTTAAAACCCTTTTAAATCACCATCAATTTATAATGATTAACATACGAAAATTATATTAAGGATTAATGTATAATTAAATTATAAACAATGGAAAGTACATTTTAACTCCCACAAGGCCACAATGTTCTCTGTATCATGTGATCTGAGTTTTGCCAATGAGTCATACGAAGTGTGTGTGTGTGTGTGTGTGTGTGTGTGTGTGTCACCTGACTGGAAGTAAGTAACCTTGGTGGGATAGTAATGGGGGGATATTATAATAATAATCATCGTTGACCGACTCCCAATAGGGGAAATAATAATAATGATAATAAAAATAAGGATAACAACATATATATTCGAGAGAGATTTTGAGATTTAGTAAATTATATTTCAATGATTCATTTTGTGTACTGATTACTTTATCAGGGTATGGAGAGAAATGCACAAGAGGATGGTATATATATATATATATAGGTGCGATCGAAGATATAAGAATGTATGCCAAAAGGTCCAACTTTTCAAATAAAATATTTTTTTGGTATGTAAATGCGACGAATGGTTATGCCACGCCCACAAAATTCATTTATGTAGAGAGGGTGCGGGATAGACACCTAGGTTATACAGATGTATCAAAAGTTCGTTCTCATGGGCATTTTGCGTTAATAATATTTTGTATTTAGAGTTCAGGTAATTGACGATATGGGTGAGTATACAGATCAAGAGACAGTGGAAATTGTTTGCTACATGTTGCATGCGAGGGAGACATCACTTATTCCATGAACGACACCCTGAGACGTCATTGCCACGTCATCGAATCGGGGTGTCGTTCATACAGTAGGTGACATGCCTCCTCTGGCTTCAACCAGCAACATACAGCAAAACAGATTCCACCTCTTGATCTGTATAGTCACTAGGGTGTTTCAAAAATGACTCCCTCTCATGTTAGAATTTGCACTGTCCAATGTCCATATTCCCATTACCCCTAGTAGTGAACACCCAAAAAAATTTAGCTCTAATATGAAGGGGAAGGGGTAGTTCATGGCAGGAGGGTTATTCAAAGGCTAATTTAGTATATTTTTATATTAGTTAGTGTATTTCTTTAGTGTGATTGATTTGAGTGATAATTAATTAGTGTATTTATTTTGCATTCTTCATATTAAAGAGCCCAATTTTTTTTGTTGTTTGCTGATACTATTGGTAACGGGAATATTGACAGTGCAAATTCTGATATGAGTCATTTATTTTTGAAGCACCCTAATAGCGTCAATTATCTGAACTCTAAATAAAAAATATTAACAACGCAAAATACCTATGAGAACGGACTTTTGATACACTCTGTATATACATCGAATACACACATCCTTAAGCATTATTACAGTACCAAGTTGCTTTTCTAAGGGAAAATTTATTTTAATATACACCGAGTGAATGGTTATTATTCGTTTTATATATATATATATATATATATATATATATATGACGAATAAAACCACGAAGGAAAGGAAACACAAAATGGTGCTCAAGCGCTTTCGTCTAATGACATCCTCAGTGTTCCTGAGGATGTCATTAGACGAAAGCGCTTGAGCACCATTTTGTGTTTCCTTTCCTTCGTGGTTTTATTCATCATAAATATTTTCACGTGTTACTTTCGTGAAATAATTTTCATATATATATATATATATATATAGGGCCGCCGAGAGGGCGGGGAAGCAGGGTTAAATCCCCGGGGCCCAGACCTCTAGGGGACCCGGAAAGAGGGGGGGGGATAAAATCTAAAATATTAATAAAGCAATTGATTAAATAACAAAAGAAATATAATTAATGAACATACATTTTATAGAGATTATCACAGTCAAACTGAAACAGATAAATTATTATCCGCGATCAACCAACGCCCAAGACCGACTGATAGATCTGGGAATCATTGTAATTGAAAGCCAGTTAGCCCGTACTTTAAATTTCATCAGAATCATTTACCACTTTGCTAGAGGGAAGGCAAAGAAAGTACACTTCTAATTATGAAAATGTTGCAGTAAACAATTGTCTTGCCTGCATAGTGCATGGACTGGTACTGCATTTGTAAATTGTATGATGATAGAATTAATATAATTGATTCGAAAAATGAAATGGTCATTTTCTTCTGAGTTGTTTATTCATACTGTATGTTTTGAATAGTGACTTGGACATATAATCAGTTTGCTTGTTATGTACACAAAAAACATTCATAATAAAATACTGAGTAAACAGCGGGGCCCATATACCAATCCTTCCCCGGGACCCGTGGCAGCTCTCGCCATTCATCAGGAGATGAATGGCGTATGAGATATACGTTGGGTTATTTTTATTTTTTATTTATTTTCAAGTTTAGGTTATTATAGTCTATATTCAACTGGTACTCCCACATATTAGGTTAGGTTACTATACTCTATATTAAATAACAGTTTGTAGGTTAGGTTTGAGATCGGGTGTTCGATTCCCGATGAGTTTAACCCTTTAAGCCCTGAATTTTTTGTAGGGTTAAGTTATGAATGCTTGTATTTGAAACGTTAGCAATTTGTACCTTCAGTCCTTAAAGGGTTAAGCTTGGTCATTTTGAGGTAGCATGAAAAATGAGGTTAGGTTATACAGAACCGTATTATTGTCTCGTACTTAAAAATTGAGGTCGGGGTCGACTACGATGGTGTAATATCACTGGTATGTCTAAGACAGACTGAATGGTGACTACTGAGTTCATAGTATGACGTGAGACATACGCGCATATGTTTATATTCTCCTCCTCCATTTCCAATTTACTTTATTTCGTTAAATCAGACAAAGCTCGAAGCTATAAAAACTCGAAGCTGCTTCACGGCCGCTCCCATTAAGGTGTGTCAATTTTGGGGATGAAATGACTAAATTGAAAATCATGCGATTTGGTAGCAATTTAATGTAATCATTTGGCATACAAAATAATATCCTTGCTTCAAAAACCAATAAAAAATAACTCCGACCTACATCAATTTTATTCAAAAATTCAATTTTCTTAAATTCGTAACAAAATAACAAATGTGGCGCAAACATCCTATCAACATTTAAAGTGGCAATAAGATATCATTCAGAGTCTTTATTTGAAAGTAACCAATGCAGTCATGTCCCTTTTGCTGCGGTTCCTTGACATCAGCATTCGGCTTGCTACTTGCGCTTTGATGTAGCCTTCTCGCCTCTTGTGACGTACGTTGACTAGCTGCTTCTGTGACAATTTCACACATCTCTCCACACTCTGAGTGTGAGAAGTCAGAGAAGGCCACTTTGGCACTTGCACTGGGCCTCTTTAAGTGTAAATCTTTGTTTGTTATACATGTTGTCAGTGGTGGCTCCAAAACTTCCGAACTCAAGTTCAACTATTCTGACAATTTCGTGGCATTGACGTTTATCGGAGGTACCTTCCTTGTCTGAACAGAGCAGCTCCCAGCTGGTCATCATTTAGTGACGTTCCTCTAAGCTTTAGAATGAGTTCCACAGCCTCAGTTCGCTCTTTGGTACATTGGCTGCTGAGTATTGCTTGCAAAACTGCCTCTTGCCTAGCATACCAAGCGGACATTCTCACCACAGGTAACACGATGTCCACCACTACTTTCTTTGGGTTTCTCATAGCTGTAATTGAAACAAGATGTGGTTGGGCCCTTCCTCCACATTGGATTAAGTTTTACATTGACCAGTGAGGAAGATAAAACCCAATAATAAATTCAACAATCAACATCAAATTCTGTAGCATTTGCCCTTCAGTGCATGTTTGGAAACCCAAATCCTGCAGAAACGAATCGCTGTAGTTAACCAACGACTGTGACTACGGGTCCAATCTCCAGAGAGCTAGATTTTGAGGCAACTCTCCTGATCTGATTTGCTTGAACAATACAATAAGCGTAAGATTGATCCGTGCTGAGGTCTTTGATAACTTTTCAGACAACACTGGAAGGGAGGGCCTACTTCGCCTTTGGAAATTTGTATTTATTTCTAATTCCGTTGCTTCATCTAGCATGTTGCCAAGGGGGCCTACCACTTGTGTTGCTCTTTGTAGGACCATCAAGTTCCTGGATGAGACGACGAAGCGGTAGTTCCCCTATGTGCAAATCACATACAATCCAAAAGCCTTCTTCCAAGTTTTTTCTCTAACTGCGTCATAACACCGCAGGTGAGTCTCCACAACGGCCTGCAGTGAACTGTCAAGTCTTCTTTCTGAAGCCAACATATTATTTGATCAGCAATTGCCTCTGCATGTTCTTGCCTTCTACTTCTGCTTCAGGAACAAAGTGAAACAAATAGCGGCCACCAGGTTCGGAACACACAGAGTAGTGTTCTTCTTTGATGAGACCGGGAAACTTTCTGTCCGTTCCCTCTACCTCTAGGAGAACTTTTGAGTCATCTCTTCTTCCATCAAACAAAAGGCAAGAGAGACCTTCCTCCTTCAAATCTTTTTCATGCTGATCAGATATTTCCTTCATTATTTTTTCTTGTGCTCGCTCTTCTTATCTTATTGTGATCTATCACTAAGGATGTATCCTTTCGGCTGATGAGGCCTGCATCTATCCAAGCGGCAGTGGCAATCTCTGCAGTCTCTCGTAGCCCGTATGGTGGCGAATACTGGCAAGGGCAATGTTTGAGATGTCTTTAGTGTTGTATTTCATTCCCTTCGGCGAAGGTCGAAGGTTCAGATGGCATTTTGGAGCTATCATCTGATGTTGCTTCTTTCTGTTCATCTGAAGAGCTTTCAGAGAAGTGAGAAACCTCTTGATAGAGCTCTTCATCTCTTTGGGTGGCTTCTCACTCTTCTTTTTCTTCCTTTCTTCCCCCTCTCGGATTTTCTCTCTTTTCTAGCAATAACAATCTGTTTTTTGGTTTCTGAATAATCTGCCGAACCAATCTGCATACTTCCTGGCCTCCTGCCTTTGTTCTCTGCGCCTTTATGAAAGCCAGCTCCTAAAGAGGATCTTCTTCTCACGAGGACAGCGACAATCAATGTGAGGGTGAGGTTCTCTTCTGCATGAGGGAGAACAATTGGCTTCAGAACACAACTCTATGGGACACTGGCAGTTAAAAATGTCAAGAAGAGTATCAAGTGTGTGCAGAAATTATTTTTCTTTGCTAGTTTTCCTTTACCAAGTGATGTCTCAACTGCTTTGTGCCACAGCTTTGTTAATTTTAGCTCAATAGTTCTATACTGATTGAGTACAGGTGGTTTGAATAACACATTAGCTTTTTTCCACTGATGCAGAAGAGGGGGAATCATGTCCCTATGAGCTCTTTCTCTGTGTAGTTCCTTCTATCCTTTGTATTTTGTTCACGAAGGAGTAACCCTAGTCTCAGCATGTCTCGCACTGTTGGTAGTTCTGATACGGGAAGCTCCTTGCCTGTACCGACTAACAGGCTCAAGTGGCATGACGACTGACCTCTTGTCTTCAATTTTGGCATCTTAGGAATATCTGAAAGGAAAGAAAAACATTAAGTATTTTATATCAATTACGATGTTTCAAAGTTTAGTCATTCGATGTTTTAAAATTCAATAAAAAAATATTTCATGGGATTACAACATAATTAAACAGAAGAATATGATGATGATAAATAATTGTAATAATCAATAATCCATACTTACAGTTAAACTGTAGTATTCGTCTAGTAGAATAACTATGAAGTAGGTACAAGAGCAGTAACAGCAAACCACCATCTATGACATCTAAGAGGCAACTGAGGACTGAGAGTGAGGGACAGTTCTATTCATGTTGTGACTTGTACATTGTACAACAACTATATGACCTTGAAAACACTCCATATGCGATCAGTGGGATAATTCTGTGACAGATGAATAGTTAATCAATTTATGTCCTATTATTTAGTAAAGAGTCAATTTCTGAAACTTTAAGGTAAAATTGATGTAGGTAAGGGTTATTTATTTCATTTTGGTTGGACAATTTCAAGTTTTGGCATGACAAAACACTATATTTCACACACCAATTGATTTGTAAAAAGTTGACAAAATTGACAAACCCTACTCCTCCCCATACAGGCAAGGAATTATTTAAATTTGCATAATTAACGTATTTCGTGTGCTTAGATGCACTTTTAAAACAGAAAAAGGATTGGCTCTCCCCGATGCGCCGGGCAAAATTAAGCGTTCAGAATATTTTCATGACCATACATCCTGCATTTAGTAATTCTTGTGACTATATATCATGCATTTGGCATTTCCCTTCAACAGAAATCACACGCTAAGTAACGTAAGCACCTCGCGTTGGTGAATCCTTTCTACCAAACGGAAGTCACGCGGTAATGACGTCACTACCTCATGCGAATGACGTTGAGGACTTCCGTTTTTTCTAATATATAAGGAGGCGCTCCAGGCCCTTAAATCAGATTTCTGCACACGTCGGTTCAACGCGGAATCTCCGGATTGGGGGGAAGAGCCAATCCGTTATTATTCCCTTCAGGAGAAGCGGACAGACATTAGATTAAGCAACTTCACATTAGCCCCGCGGTGAGAAAGGGCGAGAATTGCACTAAGAAGTCTTGGAAAAAAATTTAACTGAGCAGTAAAGTAACTTTGATTTAAAGTCGAACCAGAACGACTAGATATTCAATTAATTTTATTTCAAATATTAAGGCACCTGATTCAAGTAAATTAAACGAAAAACTTTGCCAAGCAGTTTCTTGTTCCCATCGAACCCTTAAACTAGAAGCGCACTCTAATATAAGTGCCCAACGAAGAAGACATTGCGACGACTTCATCAGGTCATTATCATCGAGAGTACTTTTCTGTTACACGGGACCAAACCCAGAAGAAGTGTGTAACATATATATATACTGTGTGTGTGTGTGTGTATATACACTGTGTATATATATATATATATATATATATATATATATATATATATATATATGTGTACACTTTTATTTTTATTTCTTTTAAAATGGTTGCCTCCCTCCCTCTCGTACCTCTGGCTTCCTGATGTTTTATCATTTTACAATTTCTTTCATAATATTAGGAACAAATTCGTCTATCTCGTAGTTTGAGCTAAAATAATCGAAATTTTGTACATAAACAACCTCTTATCGAACCTTCAGATAACAGACTACTTCAGTTATCCTACTTTTCCAATATAAGCAGATTGGTTAATTTTTAGCTATCCAACCTTTGTAGTACACGAGTCGGTCACCAGGGGAGCTGTATCCCCTGTCTGCGCATGCTCAGATCACTTCTTGTCGGATGGTTAGCGTTATTTACACTAATTCTGACCAAAAGTGAATAATAAACGTACAGTATAACAGGGTGTAATTCTAACAAAACTAAAGAATGAACAAGCAAGCAAGCTGTTGGATAAGCAGTAACACTTTTTTAAAAGCAGTCCATCCAGGTTTCTAACTTTATCAGATATCCGACCATAATGGGACCTGGAGATGGTCGGATAACAGGTTGTTTACTGTAAAATTATTTTAAAATGTTTCTACGTTCAATATCACATGCTTTCTTTAAAATTTAATCACATGATTCTACCGTTTCTTATATGTTTAACTATACAGCCATTATTATTCCCTGTTCTCAGGTTATATTTATGTTCATAATCCTTGTCCAAATTGGCATTTTTAGATATACAGGGTGGCGCGAAAGTCGCGCATCATAGGAATTTTCAGTGTTGACTATAATATATCATTTTTTTCTTTCTGTACCGATTCATCGATTTGTAGTACCTGGTATTCCATACACTAAAACCAAGCTCACCCTCTCGTCTATTGTTAATTTCGCAGCCATTCCCTACCTTAAAGAAAAGAAAATATTTGTCAACACTGAAAATTCCTATGATGCGCGACTTTTGCGCCACCCTATATATATATACACACCCCAATGAGGTATCATCTAGGAACTCGTAGTGCTCTAGAACCAGACGCGGCCAGTGTTTCCTACTGAATTTGTTGGCAAAAGAGATCATTGCTACTTCTACTTTATTCTAATAGAACAATCTGTAAGCAGCTCCATTTACAATGACGTGCAAAAAAAGTAGGACACACACACACACACACACACATGCACTAATCACAGCTATTCGGAGGTTTTGGCTTTCGAAAATTTCCATGGATGACATAAAAGAAAGAAAATAAAGAGGCTATCATCTGAGAACTCTTAATGATCTGATACGACCAGCACCGCCTACTACATTTACCACGAAAGGAAGAACACTAGTTCTATTTCCAGAAACACCTGAATTAATTCGGCATTTAAAAGCTTTCTTTCGAGCGTATACAAATTCAGCTCAGAGTTTATCAATAGTTAATTACGTACTGATGGAATAAGCTTTGTTGCGCGGCGCTGAACCTTTTCTTGCATGTTTATGTCTTTTAAAACATATATATGGCGACCAAAACTGAACAGCATATTCTAAACCATGGGTTCTCAGCCCACTTACTTCCATTACCTACCTGAAATGGCACTGCTCACCCCATTAACCGTCCTAAACTTAAAGTGGCTTTTAAATACAACCTAAATTTAGTATAAATGTGAATGTACGAGTACAGTATATATAACTATTAGGCCGGGGTCGAAATTTTTTATTTCTTAGGTACATAGTGTGAGGTGGTTCAATCAATCATAGTAACACCCTGATAAAATATTTTTGAATTCTGAGGACCCCTACCCCCCCCCCCCCTACCGGTTTCAGTTTTTTCAGAAAATTCATAAAATTCGAGATAATTTGTGATTTACTTCGAAATTTTTTTATTACCACCAAAGTTCGCTTACAAAACAGTTATATTTATTTTTTAATGAAAAAAAATTTAAAAAATATAAAAATGCATGAAAAAAAATAAAAATACATAAATTTTTAGCTATTATTGGTAGAAATTTAGAAATTAAGAGAGAGAGATTCAATAAATTTTTTTTACCTAAAACTGATGTTTTTTTTGTATTCCTTCCATTGACCTTTCCACTCAAAAGTAGGCAGTTCTTTTCTAGACTCTAAAGTATTTAAAATAAATTTATGCCGATTAATATAACCAATTCTTTCCTGGCTAGATTTAGTTACTAAGTTCACACCCCGTTCAACGCTTTGGCTGGGACATGGAAAATCTAGTATTTCTCTATTCTAAGTCTTCTTCATAATCTAAGTCCTCTCTGTCTTGAAAATCGACATCTTCATTTTCATTATCATCTATCACTTCTGATGATGCAAATTCCCTTGCTTCTCTTAATTTTTCTTTTGATTTCTTTTCCCTTTCCTGTGCTTTTTGGATTTTGCCCAACTTTCTCAAATTACTTGAAGTAGTTTTTTATAAATTTTTCCTAACTGGTTTTTTCTTTCTTTTTGACCAATAAAAACTTCCCATTCTATAATAGGTATTTTATGTTCACACCTACAAAGTTTTCTATCCCTTATGCCTTTATCATAACAGTGGCATGGAGATATGTCAAACATCTCGTCATATTTCTTTAATTTTTCATATTTTCCGTTTCTTTATCATAGGGCATTAGTTAACTTATCAGCATCTTCTATAAGTCTATTAACTCTAACATAAATTCCCTTTGTATCAATTGTTGGGAAAGAAAATTTTTGCCAAATTTCTTTTATATCTTGAACAACTACGTTTATAGCAATCATTTTTACTTATTTTACCCTGTGCTTTAGATTCTTCCTCTCTAACAATAAAATGGAAGTGCCTTACAACATCAGCTTTTGATGGCGTCATGGCAGGTGAAAATTTTGCTGGATATCCGAAGGCTGCATTGTGGCTTCTTTTTCTAGTAGCCATAATTTAATTTAATAAGATTTTAACTATATTTTATTTATTACTGATATTTTCAAATTAAATAACATATTTTAATACAAACTTTTAACATTCTAGGTACCTAAATAGGAATCTGGAGAGAAAAAACAAAAATAATGTAATATTAGGTCTTATATCCGGTGCTATGAGTCAGCATCGGATTTAAGACCCTACCCCCTACCCCCCGATCGCAAAAAAAGTTGGTGAATGGTCTATTCTGATGTAATTCGTGCCTGGGAACTCGATTTTGGCCATCCGAAAGCAAAAAAATTAATATTTATGGTCGATTTTTACGATTTTCGATTTTTGGCCTATTTCCCATACAAATTCATATGGAAAAAAGTGAGTATCGGTAGGGGGGGTTAGCGAAGGTCCCACAGCCTTCATTTTTGGTGTGGATACTACTATTACAAAATGATCAACCTAACAATATGTACCTAAGCAAAATCTTGACCTTGACCCCTTTTCGACCCGGCCTAATAACTATAGACCAAAGCCATACGGGTTTGTGATTTGAAAGGTTTTTTTTAACTTACTTACTTATTCTTTTTTTTCTACTTTTGGCGGGCTTCCATTACCCCTCTGGATATCCCAAATTACTCCCCTGTTGAGAACCCCTGTTCTATACGAAGCCTAACAAGCAACTTATGTAAAGACAAAACAAATCAATGTCTTTGGAATTATACTAACAATTACGAGATAAAACCCAGTACTTTATTAGACTTACCGCTTACAAGTGAATATGGTTTTGAAAAATTTTAGTCATGAAAAATAACTCCTCAATCTTTTTTCGCTGACAGAGAGAGAGAGACAAATAGATACAGATAGGCAGAATTTAATACTTCATTTCACCTAATAGTTCATAAACTATATAGCAAGTTTTCCAGATTAGGATAAAAACAAATTGCAAACCATTTCACCCGATGAAATATTGAAACGTTTTAAATTTTTGAAAAGTAGAAACTCGACTGAAAACAAAATTATGCTACATTTCTCACCCTCGAATTCTCAATATATTGCATGGAAGGATTCTTATTGAGAAGACAAATTGATGTGGCTTAAGGCTTAGAGAAAAATGAGAAAGGGAAAGATTATTATTTTTTTTTTTTTAAACATCTAACACATTATAAGTTTTGTACATTTTTTATTAACTGAAAAAAAAACATAAATTTTTACTGCAGCATTTTGCACTTTGGATTAATTTCCCCGTGTGTAGAGAAGAGTAAAAATGTTATGCTTTTATATCAGTTAAAAAAAAAACCTTTTAAAGTATTAGGTGTTTAAAAAAAAAAAAAATAAAAAAAATATATATACTGTGTATATATATATATATATATACACAGGGTGTTTGAAAACTTTCTGTACAAATTGTAATGGGGGATAGGCAACACCAAGACAAACCCTTTTCGTCTATAAGTGTATGTCCGCTGACGTCACCATTCGGTGCGAGAGGGCGCCGCTGCAATTGGCTAAAAGGTGAAGTGGGCTAGACTCGCGCTTGCCGCGGGCATTCTTAAATCGGACGTAGTACGCGTAACATGGAGCGCTTCACGACTGCTGACATGGCTGACATGCATATGGTGTATGGGGCTGCCAATGGAAACGGAAGAGCTGCTGTGAGGTTGTACCGACAGCGCTTCCCAGACAGACGTGTGCCAAACCACCAAACGTTTGCGCATTTGCATCGGCGACTGCGAGAAACTGGAACATTCCATGCAAACATGCATGACACTGGTCGGGAGAGAAACGTGCGCACTCCTGACATGGAAGAAGAAATCCTACGGCGATTTGAGGACAATCCAAGCGCAAGCACGCGAGGTGTGCACGTATCCTCGGTGTGAACCACGACCTGGTCTGGAGAGTGTTGCACGAGCAGCAGTTACATCCGTTTCATCGTCAGAGAGTCCAGGCATTACAACCTCGGGATTACCCTCTTCGTGTGAAATTCGCACGCTGGTTTCTGCAGCAGACAGCGGTGCAGCCTAATTTTCCGGCTTATGTGCTGTTCTCAGATGGGGCCTGTTTCACACGTGAGGGTGTGTTTAACAGACATTCTCACGTGTGGGCGCACGCAAATCCACATGCTACACGGGTGCATGCTCATCAAGAACGGTTCGCGTCAATGTTTGGGCGGGTATCGTCCATGACAAGTTGATTGGGCCGTACCTGCTGCCTGCCCGACTCGACGGGCGGGTTTATCGGATATTTCTTGAAGAAACGTTGCCGGAACTGCTGGAGGATGTTCCCGTGGCTATTCGTAGACGAATGTGGTTTCAACACGACGGGGCCCCAGCACACTCCAGCAACGATGTGCGGGATTATCTGAACGCCACTTTTGGGGACCGATGGATAGGCCGGGGTGAGCCCGTAGCCTGGCCACCGAGATCGCCCGATTTAACATGCCTCGATTTCTTCCTGTGGGGACACATGAAGAACCTCGTGTACGAGACTCCCATTTACTCAGAAGAAGACCTTGTAGCAAGAATCGCTCTCGCCGCTGGAACTGTTCCCGAAATGGCGGGAATCTTTCGACGTGTACGTCGGTCAATGCTTCGACGCTGTCGGGCATGCATTGATGCTACCGGTGGCAACTTTGAGCACCTTCTTCAAATAAACATGCCGTGTACACTTGTTTTCATTCATTTATGTACCAGCTCCACCAATATAGCCGAAAAGGGTTTGTCTTGGTGTTGCCTATCCCCCATTACAATTTGTACAGAAAGTTTTCAAACACCCTGTGTGTGTGTATATATATATATATAATATATATATATACAGGGCTATTCAAAATAATTCATCCGATTTCAACTGAGAATACTTTCGTACCTATCAACCGTGCATCAACTGGGCATACACCACATGAAAGTGGAAATCTCCGAGTTTTACAAGATCACCGCGAGAGGGCTCCAGAGTTAATGCGCCGTGGCCTAGCCTAGCAACAAACAGTGCTCACTCGCCGTTGGATTGGTCGCAGTGGGCCCCATGACTTGGTGCTCCACAGCTGGCCCCCTAGGTCGCCGGATCTTACACCGTGCGACTTCTTCCTTTGGGGGTACGTTAAGGATACTGTGTACGTGCCACCGTTGCCCACATCTTTGGATGAGCTCCGAACTCGCATTGTTACTGCCGTAGAGTCAGTGACAACGGACATGCTGGAACGAGTATGGGAGGAATTCGACTATCGTGTCGACGTTGCTCGTGTAACTAGGGGAAGTCACATAGAGCATTTATGAGGTGAGAGACAAAATTTGGACAGTTTTTCTTTTGGTTGATGTATCACAAATCACTCTGTATTTGTAACATTAAAAAATATTCTCATTTGAAATCAGGTGAATCATTTTGAATAGCCCTGTATATATATATATATATATATATATATATATATATATATATATATATATAATATATTATGTGTGTGTGTGTGTGTGAATAGAATAGAATAGAATCGTGACCTGGATGACTTCCAACTTTAGTTAAATGATCAAGTCCCCTCCATTAAGTTTACTTTAGAAGTGGAACAAGCCAACTCAATCCCGTTTTTGGATGTGCGTGTACACAGGGAAAGCCCAGGTTTTAAGTTTAGTATCTATCGGAGAAAAACAAACAATTTGTCCGACGTACACTTTTACTCTGGACATGACATGACACCCCCATTAAGAAGGTCATATTTTCTTCAATGTTTCTCCGCGCTCTTAGGATCGCCAGTCCGGAGTACATCGATGCCGAATTGGAAAAAATCAACGGTATTGGAAGTGATCTGTGCTACCCACCTGCGTTTATGGAATCTTGTCTTAACAAGGCAAAACGAACCTTCTATCGTGTGAATAATAACACACGCACTTTGTCAAAGAATATTTTAGTCCTTTCATTTTACCCTGGGCTTTTTAGGCATTGCTAATGTACTTAAACTTTTGGATATTAATGTAGTATTTTTATATAACACTATTGTGAAAAATATCTTAGTAAAAAATAGCCCTACCAATAATTCAGGCATTATCTATAAAATTGGTTGTAAACAATGTGATTCCTTTTACATTGGTCAGACGGGAAAGGATTTGCAGACGCGTGTAAAACAGCATCAATATTCCGTTAGAACGGGACAGTCGTCCAGTGCCCTTTTTGTCCATTTGTCAGAGTTATCTCATTGTATTGATTAGAATAATGCTTCAGTTTTGTTTCACTCTAGCAACATTGTTAATAGAAATATTCTTGAGTCTGCTATTATCCAACTTACAAATAACTTTAACATGAGCAAAGGTCTTTTTCAACTCGATCCCGTTGTTTTGAATTCGTTCAGAATGGATTTAGACAAGAAGGGCAGAGTGCTAAAACTTTGGTAATTTTTCCCTTATAAATTTGTATGCTCCTCTTACAATTTTTATTTTTCAATTTATTTTTTTTTTTTTTTTGTGACCTATATATCATTCAGGCATTATCTATAAAAATCCATTTGATCTTGTGTTGAATTCGGGCAAAGTGCTAAAATTGTTAGTTTTCCTTACAAATTTGTATGCTCCTCCCACAGTTTATATATATATATGTTTTTTTTTTTCTATATATAGTTTAGAACTCTTTATTTACTTCAGTGTTCCTGAGGATGTCATTAGACGAAAGCGCTTGAGCACCACTCTGTGTTTCCTTCGTGGTTTTATTCATTATATATATATATATATATGTATGTATGTATGTATGTATGTATATATACATACCAGTCTAGTATTTGAGAATTAAATAGACACGGGAATGCACAGTCGTAACCTTTAGGCAAAACCAGAGTTCCTCAGTACTCTGATCGCCAAAACATGACCTTTGAAAGGAGTTTCACGGTAGCAGTACAGTATTTGGAATGATGTCGTTGATTAGGCAGACGCTTAATATACAGATGATTTTGCCTAAATTATCTTATTTGGCTCTCATTGTTAAACAAAACCTTGTCCTATTGTTCAGCAGACTAAATAGTACAATAGTATATTGCTTTGCTAAACGGCGTTCTTTTGTTTTTCATTTAGCTATGGTTTTTCAGTTGGTTTTCTTGCTGCGAAATAATTTTTTTTTTTTTTGTTTGAACACCCCTCCCCCTCTACCGCAGCAAGGTGCTACTCCTGTCTCTGGGCACCGGTCATCGAAAGGTTGAGCTTTGCCTTTGCCGGATTTTTTTTATACTTCTACTCTCCATCGTCGAGATTCCCCTTGTTTCATCTTGCATACAGCTGCTTCAGATATTAATTTGAAGTCGAGAGGTTACCTATCTTTAATTGTAACCTTCTTTTAGAAATCCTTTTAAGTAACCTCCATGTTATAAGTATTTCAACCTGTCTTCGTTTCTTTGGGGAAATATCTGGTTTTCTAACCCATTTTTAACAATTGTAAATTAGGTATTGCACGCTACAGTTAAAGGAATAATTATGAACTTGCAACCTTTTTTCAAGCTAAACCAACAAAGGTAATATAAAAATCGATAAGGTATCCGAAGAAAATTTATTATTAATGTAAAATGTGATTGCATTGTCCTCCTACACTAATATTTTGGAAAAATATACATAATATTAACAATTAAATGAAAGTAATAATAATAAAACTTGTGAAATTTATAGAGAATGAAATTGCCTTTCAGTCTTATATAATTTTAAATTCATTTATACTTTTTATCATTATTTGAACTATCCAAGAAATGCAGAGTAATGGTTAAATTCTACCTTTTGTAAATCAGCATTCGGTACTTCTGGTTTTCATTACTATAATAATAATAATAATAATCTTTATTCAGAAAGCACATATTAAATAAGATATACATTACATCCGTATAGGTTTACACAATGTTGGCATTAATGTTTAATTTTGTATTTTTAGTAACAAGTAGTTTAATTACAGTATTCTTATCTAAATATGCCATTGGGAAGTATGACAGCTTTTCAGGCAAAAATCTTTGAGATTCATTTCTATTTTTACAAAGGAAACTAAGAAATATAAATAGAATCAGTGGAAAATAAAATAAAGTTGCATTTAGTTAACTCTGTCATTACAAATGAAAATTATAACTCTTTGTACTACCCCATGCTGTGACTTCATATTGTAAGTGTGGATGAATAAATGAGTAATACAGTAGAGTGTGAGGAGAGGATTTTGGGGAATTGTTTTTTTTAGTTTAAATAATTATGTAGAGAAATCTAGATATTTTTTATTTGATATGTTGTGTGTGGCTTTTGAAATTTAATTTTTCATCTAACTTGATGCCAAGAACTTTAACTTCATTTACTTTTGCAAGAGGAGTGTTTCTAGTTATTAATGGTGTGTGCACGATTGCAGTTTTTTTAATTACAATCATATGTGATAATTTTGTCAAGTTTAGTAAAAGCTTATTTGCACAAATCCATTTATAGACATGATCTAATTGCCTGTTCACTTCGTTCATTAGGTAGTTGATACTGTGGTGTGTAGAAGTGTGTGCTGTATCATCTGCATACTGGATACAGTATTGACATGGGCGCCCGCAGGTAGGGGCAAGGGGGGGCGCTTTCCCCCCCCTGGAAATGCCAAGAAAATATATTAAATATTTTCTAAGAAAATATTTATATCCTAAACTTGCTGAAAAGTATCCAACTGCCTCCTAAAGGGTGAAAAATTTTATTTGTGTGCATGATAAAAGGTGCTGTCATATCTGAACTTTCTGTGAAATAAAGATGTCTTTTTAATATATATTGTAGATTAGATAAATAAATTAATAAAATAATAGGTATATTAGGCACTACATAATTATCGAACCTTTCTAAAAAAATTCAACCCATCAAAAAACAAAAAACCTAGTTGGGTTGGGTTCTGCCAACCCTGAGTAGAAGGGACTGGAGAAGGTGCTCTTGAAGCAATTGGAAACGAAAATATGTTTTGGTTTGAAGAAATGGTCAATTTTTGTCTGTTTTACTTTACTTTCTATCTCTCTCAATTTAGTCTTGTATGGGAGACAGGCTGATTGAATTGCACTAAAACACTTAAAGGCCCTGTCTTGTTGGGGATCCTTGTCTGTAATTTTCTTTATAGCATCACTGTAAGAAAACAGCTCTTTTAAATCTTTTCCTGTTAGGTCTTTTGGTGGCTCTTCAATTGATTGCTCTGGTTCATAGTCTTCAGAAACTTATGGTGCCTCATCCATTTCAAGGATGTCATCTTCGGTTAAACTTTCATTGTGGGACTTTAATAGGTTTTCAACTTCATCTTCATTAATCTGGGGGCCCAAGTTATTGCCAATTTCTGCTATCTCTTTATTTATTTCTTTAGGTGTAGGCTCAAAACCTTCAAAATCAGGAAGCTCATGATCTGGCCATAAATTCTTCCAGGCAGAAACTAAACATTTTTCACTAACTTGCTCCCAAGCTGCTGCAATATTTGTGATTGGCATCTTTCACATTGTAACTTTTCCAAATTTTGCCCCCCCTTGGAAAAAATCCTGCGGGCGCCCATGAGTATTGATACAGTTGTTGATCGATAAAAATTGTTTACATGCATTAAGAAGAGTAAGGGTCCAAGGATAGATCCTTGTGGAGAACCCCACTTTCCAATACAGCATATTCTGATGAAATGTCATTTACTTTAACATACTGGTGACGATTAGGGAAATATGGCTTAAACCAATTTAACATATTTCCCCTTATGCCATATGTGTTTAATTTATCTAATAAAATATCATATGAGTGTGTATCAAAAGCTTTCGACAGGTCAAGGGAAAATAAGATTGTGTTTTTGCAGTTTAGGTTTTTATAGATATTTTCTAATAGCATGTTGATGGCGTCTTCTGTGGTGTGGCCTTCTCTAAACCCAAATTGTGTTTTTGCTTGGATATCGTATTTAGCTAAGAATTTGAATAGTCTCTTGTATACGATTCTTTCAAATACTTTACTCAAAGTTGGTAAGACGGAGATTGGCCGTTAATTGGATGGAGAATCAGAGCTGTCTGATTTGAATAATGGACAAACCCTATAAGGATAAACTCTTCTTGCAAAAGGTTACTTTGTATTTTCTCGTATTTATTGTGTATTTCATTCCATGGTGCAAGGTCCATTTCATAACAATTGTTTTCTTCTAACTTTGGAGTATTTGTTTTTAATATCACGTCTACTGTAGTCTACTGTAACTCAAAACACTACGATTACATCAAACTCCAAATCTTAAGATAGAAAGCAGAGAGTGGTAATAAATGGAGTGGCTTCGGAGTGGGCGCCGTCACCCAGTAGTGTCCACAGGGTTCCGTTCTGGGTACTTTACTTTTTATAATCTATATTAATGATATAGACGTCGGGCTTCAAGTACAATCTCCAAATTTGCAGACTATACGAAATTAGGAAGTAGTGTAGGTACTGAGGAGGGCGTAAGAACGCTTCAGAATTATCTTTACAGGTTGGGGGAATGGTCTGCTACTTGGCAGATGCCATTCAACTTTGACAAATGTAAGTTATTGCACATAGGTTATAAAACCCGAAGACCTATTATCTCCTCTTTGGGAAGGAAATTGACTGAGATCGATCGACTAGAGAAAGACTTAGGAGTCTATATCAGCAATGATCTCAAACCATCGAAGCACTGTGCAGAAGTAAAGAGGGCCTTAAAAATATTAGGTTATATTAAAAGACAGTTCCAGTTTCGGAACAAGGAGACTGTAATGTCCCTTTATAATTCACTAGTCAGACCTCATCTGCAATACTGTGCGCAGTTTTGGTCTCCGACCCTTAGGAAGGATATAGAAAGGTTAGAAAGGGTACAAACAAGGCTACAAAATTGATCCCTTCAATGAGAATGCAAAACTACCAACGGAGATTAGAGCGCCTAAATCTGTTTACCTTAGAGACGAGGAGGTTGCGCGGTCAGCTTATTCAAGTCTTCAAAATGCTCAATGGAATAGACAGGGTAGATTACAGAAACTTATTCTCACTTAATGCCAGTCCGACAAGAAATAATAGGTTTAAACTGGAACTAAAGACATTTAGGACCTCTGTCTGCGGCAATTTCTTTTCCTATAAAATAGTTAATCCTGGAACTAACTTCCCTCAGAGGTTGTTTCCAGCCAAAGTGTAAATGTGTTTAAAAATAGGCTGGTAAATCTCTAGGAGCGCTCCATTTTTCAATATTAAACATACACTCATAAAACATATACCATTTGAAAGCTCACATTTTTCTGAGTCTAAAAATGTAGTAATCCAAAAGTATCAATAGCAAATAAATAATGATGTAATAACATATTCATGTTAGGTTAGGTTAGCGTAACAATTACCAAAAATACCATCTTACAACACAGACTGAAGATTTATAACTTAGCCAACCTTTATGCTATGCTATGCTTTTTTCCTCAGGGAATTACAATCATAATACAACAGGATGGATCAAAATCAGGAATTATTTTCAATTTTTCGAACTGTCTGTTATTCTGACAACTTAATTAAGCGCATTTTAATTATTCTGCGGTACAAATTCATGTTTCTAGTGAACATTGCTTGCCGGCTTTTGTAACTTATCATTTCAGTTCAATTTTGTTACCTGACACAAACTTCCATGTAAACTCTGCAACCTGAAGCCATATTAAGTGTGGGAATAATCAATTATGATCGTCCGTGGGGCCGAATTATATACAGTACATATATTAAAGGAAACTTCGGATCTTTTCCGTTTCACTGCCGTCAATGAAACATAATTAAACTTTTTGTATTTTTTTAAATGGATTATTTACTGTACCAAGCCTAATTTGTGAACACCTAATAATCTTAAGAGATGTTTCAGGGTGTATAGACTCTCATGAATTACTATGTAAGCTAGTCCTAGGCCTATATTATGAGGTCGTATATGGGTACTTACGTATTAACGGGGGGGCCACCACATATTGATGATTGGTTAGGTTAAGTTGTAATATTTTCGTTAGTTGAAAATTTCTAATACATCATATTTTTTAAATAGCAATATTTTTAAAAATATTTTTTTATACAATTTAGAAATTTTGAACTAATGAAAATATTACAACTTAACCTAACCAATCATCAATATGTGGTGGCCCCCAGTTAATACGTAAGTACCCGTATATGATATAATGTATCAGGGCTTAAGTTAAGTTAATATCAGGACCTAACCTAACCATTCCTTAGGTCAACTGTATGCCCTTGACGATTGGTTAGGTTAGGTCGTGATATTTTCGTTAGTTAGCCTTATAAAGCTAACTAAAGAAGGCTGGGGGCCATGATCTTCAGGTGATCCCAGATAAGCTCCCAAATAAGCTCTAACAAATAATTTTTTATTAGGTGTTCACAAATTAGGCTTGGTACAGTAAATAATCCATTTCAAAAAATACAAAAAGTTTAATTATGTTTCAATGGCGGCAGTCAAACGGAAAAGATCCGAAACTTCTGTAAAATAAAGTTAAGAGGTCTCTTATTAAATTGCAACCCTACACTCAAATAGTTCATGTGGGCTTGGATATGCACCTGTGAGTATGTTTGAAATAGAGAATTACCTTTTTTCTTAACAAAATCTAACTAACCTAATTTTTTTTCTCTCTCTCTCTCGCGCGCGCTCACATTTACGCGAGTCATCTGACTCGGACACGCGTGCGTTGGCCGTAGGATAAGACAAAAGTTAAAATATATCAGAGGGCTTGGGTTATGCGCGGTTATGCATTTATATTTCTATCTAATGGCACCCTCGTGTTTGTCAGATAAATCTGAATTAAATGTTGTCCATTGGCTCGAGTGTAAGGAGATTAACAATGTAAAACGCCTCTAGACGCGAAAGCGTCGTGTTTTATTTGAGTGATGAAATGTCGCTAGGTTGTGAACGTTTCCTTTCGTAGCCTAATGTCCAAGCCAAGGCCACGGCCCGCTATAATGAATACTTTTTAATACTTTATATATATATATATATATATATATATATATATATATATGTTAACCCCTCCGTCTATGGCCCTGAGTCGGTTCGGATTCGACGGGGGTTCTAGTTAGGAGGCAAGCAACGGATGTTTCTTCTTTATACTTTTCTATAATTTTTCGGTCGCCTTAAATGGTGGGTCGCCACTCTGTTAAAACCCTTGGCTACAGACTCGCCAGACTGTTATGCCAATATCTTCGATGGTGCTTGGGTTGTCTCTTTCTCTCGCTTATTAATTCTTCTCTTTTTATAATTCTCTGATCCTTTCTCTTATACTAAAATTATCGACTTTTCTTTTATAACTTGTCGACTTGACTAAGTTCTGAAGAGAGCACGGCTCGAAGGAAAAGATAAAAACTTTCTCTTACATTTAGTTTACTTCTAAAAATGTACAGTTAGTTCTCTGAATTTACAAGGGTAGAGGTTCGACCTCTTTCGACCATGGCTCAGGCCGGAATCTAAAAATATTAAGAAGGCAAGGGGCCTCTGCCCCCTCCTAATGAGGTGCTAATATGAAGTCTAATGGAGAAGTGCCTTAAATGAAGTGGTAATCTGAAGTGGTGTATTTTTACAAATATACGTATAATATAACTTAAATGTTTGGGGGAGACAGTCGAAGGTTAAGTTCCCCCCCTTTTTTTAAACACATGATCAGATGTTTTAAATGATTGCAAATAAAAATTTTAAAAAAATAAAATAAAAACTAATTTGTATTTTTTTCGCCGAGTCTACATTTTTGAAGGCGATATCATTTCGTGATAGTACACAAGTACAAATTGAGTACACGACTGAGTACGTATTAATTTTGGTTCATTACAATTACGATTACAATTAATTCATATTCACTTGTTGTTTAATTACACTTCCATTTTAAAGTACATTCTTACATGATAAATTAAATCATTACATTTAATTACAGTTTCACTAAAGTACATTACAAGTTATTATTAATTACAGTGTTTTTATATATTTATATATGGTTATACTATATGGTTATTAGTACAACACAAGTACATAAGACATGACACACATGATATAACATAATATGTTATAAATGTTATAAATTTGAAATCAGAGCGAACGGAGGTATTTTTATCTTTGAGGCGCTCGAATCTGTTGTCGTGAGCGGAATTTTTTATAATAACTTACTAAGCATTTATTCGAGTTCATCTCGGGAGGTCATATAATTAAAAATAAAAATGAAAAAAATAATACGAGAACGTTTTTTCGCGTTCTCGAACGAACTGCGAAAGTTTTGCATTTCATGATTGACACGAGTAAACATAGACTGATAAATTGATAGGGCATAAGTAGACAATAGGTAGATGAATGAATAAGTAATAAAATTAATAAAGGATAGCGGTCAAGAAAGAACATGAATGTAAGAATGAGTATGGTTGAATAATAATTATATTTATACTACATAACATATAAATAATGACTTCTATAGAGTGTTTAGTCCTTAGGGAAATAAATGACGGGAAAATGTGACGTCATAGTTATTGAATTTTTACATATAATTAGGAAGATTTACAAGAACGAATTAGAGAGAAAGAGTGGGAAACGTAAAGAGAATAAAGTTATTTTATGACGTCATAGTGTATAAGTCATTATTAGAAAAGATGAATTAGAGACAAAGAGTGGGTAGTAATGACTAAGAAGTACAACTACGGGTTCCAATCCTGTTACATGCAATGTGTATGCATAATCTAGGGTCGAGGGTGAGATGCAAGACAATTCATAATTAATTATAATAACTTTTATAACAAATGGAAAATGGATAATGGATACGACTAGACCATAGAAAGGGTAGATCGTAGGGTTGTGACACGAACAAAAATAGGAAGCTACAAGTAAAATTATTATCCAAACTCGCGTTAAGCGATTTTGGTTCTTATGTAAAAATGGACATTCGAACATAAAACTATTCGAACATAAGTTCTGCATGAAGACAATGAATCCATATAATGATGGTGTAGGAATTGTTCATTGTTCACTATATATATATATATATATATATATATATATATATATATATATATATATGGCTATTCAAAATGATTCACCTGATTTCAAATGAGAATATTTTTAATGTTACAAATACAGAGTGATTTGTGATACATCAACCAAAAGCAAAACTGTCCATATTTTGTCTCTCACCTCATAAATGCTCTATGTGACTTCCCCTAGTTACACGAGCAACGTCGACACGATAGTCGAATTCCTCCCATACTCGCTCCAGCATGTCCGTTGTCACTGACTCTACGGCAGTAACAATGCGAGTTCGGAGCTCATCCAAAGATGTGGGCAACGGTGGCACGTACACAGTATCCTTAACGTACCCCCAAAGGAAGAAGTCACACGGTGTAAGGTCCGGCGACCTAGGGGGCCAGCTGTGGAGCACCAAGTCATGGGGCCCACTGCGATCAATCCAACGGCGAGTGAGCACTTCGTTGAGCAAACGGCGAACATCCAAATGCCAATGAGGCGGCGCCCCATCTTGCTGGAAAATGTAGTCGCCGGAATCTTCGTTCAATTGGGGAAATAACCAGTTCTGCAGCATATCCAGATAGGAGTGACCAGTCACTGTGTTTTCCATGAAAAAGAAGGGGCCGTAAACATTTGCCAGGGAAAAGGCACAGAAGGTGTTAACTTTAGGTGAGTCGCGCTCGTGCTCGATTGTTGCATATGAGTGTTGCGTGCCCCATATGCGAAGGTTGTGACGGTTCACCTTGCCACTTAAATGAAAAGTTGCTTCGTCACTGAACACCAGGCGGGGAGCAAATTCGTCATCCTCCATAGCCATTTTCACATTTTCACACTGACTGTTTGTTGCTAGGCTAGGCCACGGCGCGGTGACTTTGAAGCCCTCTCTCGGTGATCTTGTAAAACTTGGAGACTTCCTCTTTCACGTGGTGTATGCCCAGTTGATGCACAGTTGATAGGTACGGAAGTATTCTCAGTTGAAATCGGATGAATCAATTTCAATAGCCCATATATATACTTAATTCTGTTACTAATCTGTTGATAATCATTTTTTTATCTATAAAATAGCCAAATCGGCATTAAACTTGTATTATTTATTACTTCAGCCTTCATTGTTTGATCGACTATTGTTTCCTCTGGCTTTGTCTTTTAATTTAATCTATTTAAACTGAACTCGCTGCTTGTAGTTTTCCTGTCATAATTTATGCGGATTGTGGATGAGTCAGTTTTGGCCCCAGTAGTTTTTTGCAGTTCTATTGTTTACGCTTGGTAACTGCTGGATTTACGTCTGCTACTGAGTGATTGACGCGTTCCTATCAAAATAGTGTTACATTGGTGTTGGAAACACGAGGTAAGAATATTGGTCGTTACTGAGGTTTGTTACATTTTTTTTAAATGATCAAAATATTTTTCTCTTAATCTCCAAATAACGGTAAAGAATTTTATAACCCTTTTAGAAATATAGTTGAAATTTAAATTATTTCTGTTCTAAGTATCATAGCTGAAAAGCATTTTTTTTTTAACATAACCTATCGTACATTTAACTCTTTAACGATCGGTTGTTTTGTAAAGTTTAGTTATTAATATCAGGTCATCCCATAAGTAATGTCGTTTTTTACGATAGATTAAGTTTAAACTAATCCTACTCGGTTTAAGCATAAATTTTCCGAAGGTTATATCTAAGAGGAGATCTATCGTGTTTCGCTACATACATTGCAGACCTTGACCAGTGAAGACGTGTGTTTTGCTTTATGTGAACTCCTCATAAACATGGCGGTATCAGAAGAGCATATCAGGCATATAATGCTTTACGAGTTCAAAAAAGGGAATAGTGCCACTGAAGCAACGCGAAACATTCAGGAAGTTTATGGCAACGATATTCTGCATGTGAGGAAATGTCAAAGATGGTTTCAAAAGTTTAGGAATGGTGACTGCTGTTTGACAGATGCAGCACGCTCTGGACGCCCTGCTGAGTTTGATGATGACCTGCTGTTAGCCGCACTTGAAGAAGACTGTTCAACAACTGTCGAAGAATTGGCTCAGAAACTCAATTCATCCCCGTCCACCATCCATCGACATTTGCAACAACTCGGGAAAGTGCCTAAGTTAGGAAAATGGTGCCACATGAATTGTCGGTCGACAATCTGAGGGTGCGGATAAACATTAGCACAGCTCTTCATTCCCGTGAACTCCAAGATCCGTTTTTGCACCGTTTAGTGACTGGTGATGAAAAGTGGATACCGTACCAGAATGTTAAGCGCCGTCGACAGTGGGTTTGTGAAAACCAAATCTTCACCCTCGGAAGGTGTTGCTTAGTGTCTGGTGGGATAAAGGTGGTGTAATACACTTTGAAACCTTACCACACAACCAAACAATCACCGCTCAAGTCTACTGTCAACAACTGGATCGATTGAACACTGCACTAAAAGAAAAGAGACCTTCTTTGGTTAATTGGAAAGGAATCGTGTTCCACCACGACAACGCACGTCCTCATACCGCTCGGATCACTTCTGCAAAAATTGAGGAGCTTGGGTGGGAAAAACTTCCACATCCTCCATATTCTCCAGACCTTGCGCCTTCAGATTATCATCTCTCCAGGAGTCTGCAAAACTATCTTAACGAGAAACAGTATACTTCTTTAGATGACCTGCACACCAGTCTTTGTCCGTTTTTTGCCTCAAAACCGCCTGAATTTTATAAACATGGCATTGAAAAGCTTGTAGGACGTTGGCAGAGTGTCATTGATTCCGATGAAAAATATATACTAGATTAAAAAGTTTCAGTGGAGTTTTCTTTTGTCCTTCAAATTCCGATCTAGAAAACGACATTACTTATGGGATGACCTGATATGTGTATTTGAAACGTTACCCATTTGGGTACTTTCCTGTTAACGGGAATACCCTAAAAAAAGTTTTATTTTTTGTTATGTATATTTTTTCTCGTCATTTTCGTTCAAACTAACGAAAATATCACAACTTAACCTAACCAATCATCAAGGGCGTACAGTTGACCTAACCGGGCATTCAATTGACCTAACCGGGCATTGAATTAACCTAACAGGTTAATATAACGGAAAATGCCCGGTTAGGTCAACTGAATGCCCAGTTAGGTTAATTGAATGCCCGGTTAGGTCAACTGTACGCCTTTGATAATTCACTGGGGAACAAAAAAAAAAAATTTTCGTGTCCCAAGAATGAAAATACCTTATTCTTATAGTATTTTCTGTGCTGAATCCAAATAAGTTTGTAAAATTTCTCTATCAGGTCTGGTTTTTGTGTGACATGCAATTTAATTTTTAAAAACCCATATAGTTACATACTTATTAAAATATGATCGAAAAGACATACCTGTAGTTTAAAAAGTAGCTTGTTTTGATTTTCTGCTGTGCTTTGCCTCAGGCATGTCTCTCTTAAGAGTCCAGCAATAGTCAGCCAGCATACTGGGGCTCCATTTGCCTTGGTAACGGTTTTCCATGGCAGAAATATCCTGATGAAAACGCTCACCATGTTCGTCGATTACCGCACCCAGGTTTTCCGGGAAAAAGTCCAAGTGAGAGTCCAAGAAATGAACCTTTAATGACATATTGCACCCCATTGCTTGGTAAGACTTAAGAAGATCTCCTACTATTTCAGGATAGTTTTCGGCCTTGTGATTTCCCAAAAAATTTGTGCAGACACTTTTGAAACTCTGCCACGCAGCTTTCTCAACTTCATTCAACTCTCCTTCAAATCTCTCATCTCTTAACAATTCTCTGATCTGAGGGCCTACAAAAATGCCTTCTTTAATCTTGGCATCACTGATCCGGGGAAACTTATTTCTCAAGTATGTGAATCCTGTTTGCGCTTTATCCATCGCTTTAACAAAGTTTTTCATAAGTCCAAGCTTGATATGCAAAGGAGGAAGGTACACTTTCTCAGGGTCAACAAGTGAACTATTCACAACATTTTCTTGCCTGGAACAAGTGAGGTGCGTTTTGGCCAATCCTTCTTAACGTAGTGGTTTTGCTTGTCCCTACTGTCCCACTCACATAAAAAACAACAGTACTTGGTGTAACCTAGCTGCAACCCTAGCAAAAGTGCAATGACCTTCAGATCTCCACAGATATTCCACTTATATTTCTGATACTGAAACTTTTCTAAAAGCAACTTCATGTTGTCATATGACTCTTTCATGTTTGCAGCATGTGCAATAGGTACAGAATGAAATTTATTTCCGTTGTGAAGAAGGACTGCTTTCAAGCTGACTTTTGAGGAATCAATGAACAATCGCCACTCATCCACGTTATGTTCATGACCAAGAGTCCCCATGACTGAATTAACATCTTTACAAAACACAAGTCCATCTTCATGGGAGAACCATTCTTTGAATTCATCATGGCGTCTGCGGAAAAAACAAACTTTAGTGTCACGTTGCAGTAGATTCCAACCCTTTAATCTTGAACCTAAAAGTTCAGCCTGCTTCTTAGATAATTTCAAATCACGAACTAGGTCATTTAGATCTCCTTGTGACAGTAAATGTGGTTCATTGGAGGAACAGGTAGCCTGGAATGTTGGATCAGAAATGTCTTCATCTTTTTCCTAGTGATATACTACAGCTACGTTTGATTCCTCATCACTTAAACTTACATGTTCAGGAGGATTTGGTACTGGAAGTTGAGCACTGTGGGGAACTGGTCTCATTGCAGACGGTAGATTAGGGTATTTCATAAGGCTTTGTTTTTGTAGTGATCCCCTTTGTATTTACCAGGCAGAAATAGCAGTCTGTTGTGTGATCTTTGGGTTCCCTCCAAATCATTGGAATAGCAAATGGCATGTGACGTGAACCGTTTAGCCATCCTGTAAGTAGTCTTACACATGTCACACAACAAATGTGAGGGGCCCAACTCTTGTCCTGATCGCCTACTTTACATCCGAAATAAAGTTCATAGCATTTTTTACTAATGGTGTAAAGTTACGTTTCTGGGATTTTAAAGTTAGATCACCACATACATAACAAAAGGAATTAGGATGATTCAGACAGTTCCGCGGCATTACAAAACATCTATATGAATACAACACTGGTGTAAAATTAACAAGAAGCAACAGACACTAGCTGTTAACACTGTGACATTTACAAGCAGACTGACTTGGAGCTGCTCTACACACAGAAACTAGGCTTATGTCTGAACAGGTACAAACATGTTTCAACCTGCACAGTCTGCTGCTCCGGCCAAATTTATCCTGCCAGCATTATCAGAACTTTCTCCCAAAGGAATAAATTGTACTAATTTTACAGAAATATTAATACAACATATATACCGTATTAATATTAATATATTTTATTATAGTTATATTAATTAATATAATATATTATTATATTTATTATTTTTATAATGTTTATATTATAATATTGTTATATACTTAATTATATATATGTTATTATTTTTTTATCCGGTGATCATGCTAAATGAGGAAAAAATGAACATAGCGTCACAAGTAAACTAAGCCTGATAGAAAAAATCTGATTTCATATTTAGATTCAGCATGAAAAAGTACACTTAGAACACCCATCAAAACCCTTGTGACAAAATTGTTGTTGACCAGTGTAATTGGTTAGGTTAAGTTGTGATATTTTCGTAAGTTTAAAAGAAAAAGACGACAGCAAAAATACATAAACAATTTGGTAGTCCCGATAATACGTAAGTACCGAATTTATTAATCATTTAAATGAAAATAGTTAATATGTAAGCGATAATCAGTTAGTAGGGGTCCAAAATGTCTTTGTCATCTAAAATCGCAGAAAAAACGTCGCTGCTTTCGGTACGTTGTCGCCATATGAATTCCGCAAGATACGAGTCTAGATGATGGCGGGCGGTTTCATTGTGTTTCTTGTTACGCCATTTGGCGCTGCCCCACATCCTTTCAATGTTTTGAGTATGGACTCCACTAGTGGGATCCACGAAGTTGAAATGATGATTAACCTTGAAGTGCTCAAAACTAGCACAGGTCAATTGAATGCCCGGTTAGGTCAATTGAATGCCCGGTTAGGTCAATTGAATGCCCGGTTAGGTCAATTGAATGCCCGGTTAGGTCAATTGAATGCCCGGTTAGGTCAACTGTACGCCCTTGATGATTGGTTAGGTTAAGTTGTGATATTTTCGTTAGTTTAAACGAAAATGACGAGAGCAAAAATACATAACAAACAGTAAAACTTTTTTTAGGGTATTCTCGTTAACAGGAAAGTACCCCAATTTGTACCGGTCGTCCATAAAGGGTTAGCCCTTTATGGACGACCGGTACAAATTGGTAACGTTTCAAAGACACGCTTAATTAAGAGGTTAAACAACTGAGGAAACGCATAACACTTTCGCGTCCAGCGGCATTTTACGTGTTAACCCTCTCGCACTGGAGGTCATCAGCATTTCATTCAAATTATCTGGTCCAACGCTGGGGTCCCATAAATTGAATATCATGCATGAATAACAACGATTTTGCATAATGTAGTGTAATGGCTACCTTCCTCACTTTTCATTCAAGAAGTGGCGGGTTCGAACACAGGTGGGGGCAAATTTTGCATTATGCAAAGTCGTGCGTGTTCATGCATACACACACACACACATATATATATTATATATATATATATATATATATATATATATATATATATATATATATAGCTACAGCGAAAAGTAAGATATACAAATAAAGAAGAACTCAAAAGGTTTTATTTACAAGCTATTGAAGTTCAATATGAGCTCCTTTTGTGGCTCTGCAGACATCAAAGCGGTATTGTTTCCCTCCATACATTTTGTAGCATATCATACTGAACTTTTCTAACCGTCTCACGTATCCTTTCCTTCAAATGTTCCGAAGTTGTTGCCATTGGTGGAACAAAAACTTAATTTTTGACATAGCCCCAGAGGAACAAATCAAGGGGGCTTAGATCGGGCAAACGAGCCGGTCAAAGAAGGGTCCTCACACGCCCGATCCAACGTTCAGGCAATTCTTCATTCAGGAATGTTGTAACCTCAAAAGGAGCCACAAAAGGAGCTCATATTGAGCTTCAATAGCTTGTAATTAAAACTTTTTCAGTTCTTCTTTATTTGTATATCTTACTTTTCGCTGCGGCTTTTAGTTTTTTTCATAATAAATGTTTAAAATCGGGAAGATAATTTGTAATCACCCGGTATGAAGTCGAGTGACAAGCTTCGCCTTCGTCAGAATGAACAATTCGGGGGAAAGCAAAACCAAGGTTAACCAAGGTTATATATACAAATTCTTGTTTCTTATTGTACGCAAGCAAGGCAAACTTCTGAATTCTATAGCTCAATGATTTCCAAAATTGGGGTCGCGTATAGGCACAGAAATGGAAAGCGGTAAGGTTTGCCAATCTAGTTCCCAAACGATTATGAGGGAAACGAGAGAATCTATCTGTGCCCAAAGGTTTTTACAGTACAGGTCTCCAGATTTCACCCAGTGAAGTTTCCAGTCTTTCTCGCATCTTTCTTTGCATTTCTTTTACAAGATTTCAAAGACCGGTGTAATAAGCTTTATTCAATATTTAACTCTTGGAATTCTAGGTCTTTCCGGGACACCCCCTGCTGCTGGAGTCCAATTTGCGACGTCAAATGTAGTATTGATTTAAAAGAACACACAAATTTTCAACCTCCTCCTGAAATTCTTTCAGCGCCAGTAGTTCAGTGTGTAACAACGTTTCCTCATAAGCGAAGTGAAGATATCGAGGTCGGGGGTTCGACTCACGATGGTGATGGTAATAATAATAATACGAGGGCCACTCAATATATTTTTCCCCACTTTTTTTTCTTTCCAAGTTTCCTTGTAAGTTTCAGAAATCTTGTACACAAGTAGTTACCTTTTTTAAAAATTTTTGTTTTTCCACATAGTCTCCATCCTTTTCTGCGGCTTTCCTCCATCTCGAAACAAGGGCTTTTATTCCTTGCTGGTAAAAGTCCGCTGGCTTTCGCTGGAGCCACCTCTTAACCTCCTCATCGTCACTCTGAAACTTTCTTCCACAAATAGCATCCTTCATTGGCCCAAACAAATGGAAGTCTGAAGGTGCCAGATCCGGGCTGTATGGAGGGTGGGGTAACACAGTCAAGCGCAATTTTGTGATGCCTCTCTTGTTTGCAAACTGTTGTGTGGTGTTGCGTTATCGTGCAAAAGAACGACGTGTTCCGGTTTTCTCTACGGTCGAACTTGCTTTATACGTCTCTGGAGTCTCTGTAGGGTAGCAATATATGCCTCCGAGTTCATTGTTTGTCCTTTCTTCATAATGTCCACCAGAATCACCCGTTTCATGTCCCAGAAGATGATGGCCATAACCTTTCCTGCAGAGGGAACCATTTTGAACTTTTTCTTGCGTGGGGGGAGTCTGCGTGATGCCACTCCATGGATTGGCGTTTTGTTTCAGGTTCAAAGTGGTGTACCCAAGTCTCATCCCCAGTCACAATTCGTGAAAGGAAGTCATCTCCTTCTGTCTCGTATCGAACCAACGACTCTGAAGCAATTTCTTTTCTTTGGGCTTTGTGATCTTCAGTCAGTTCGCGAGGAACAAACCGTGAACACACTTTTGAGTATCCGTTGCTGAATTATCGTATTCACACTTCCTTCAATAATTCCTAGCTCCAGTTATAGCTCCTTGTATGTGACGCACCGATTTGATCGAATGATGCTGTTAGTTGCACAGTGTGAGATGTCACAGCCGATGCTGGGCGACCGCTGCATGGCTCATCATCGAGGCTGGCTCTCCCTCTCTCCGATGATCTCACACGTTTAGACCAGCGTCCAACTATGCTTCGATCAACAACAGAATTTTCGTAAACGTTTTGTAGACGTTTGTGAATATTTCGAACCGTTTCCTTCTCAGCAGTTAAGAACTTGATAGCAGCTCTCTGTTTACGACGCATATCACTGTCAGACGCCATTTTCGAAACTGCGTTAACCATCGGTTTTATACAAGGGCATTTAAAAGCGGTTTTATACAAGGAAAGGAGGTTCAAACTGGAAAACTCCGGTTATGTGAAGCGCAAAAAGTTCAAACTTACAGCCCAAAAGACATTTCAGCCCCATGGCCTATTATTTAGGTGCCCGTACTTGCGTGAGGATATTGATAGGTTAGAAAGGGTTCAGCGTCGTGCCACGAAACTTATTCCGTCATTGCGCAACAAGCCTTATGAAGATAGGATTAAAGTGTTAGACTTGTATTCACTCGAAACTAGGAGATTAAGGGGGGAGCTTATTGAAGTTTTCAAAATCGTTAATAACATCGATAACGTAAATTTGACAAATTGTTCACTTTCGATAATAGTAATACTCGCAATAACGGATTCAAGTTGCGTGGCAGACGTTTCATTACTAATATCGCTAAAAACTTCTTTACGTTAAAGTAATTGATAAATGGAATAATCTTCCCGCGTCAGTCGTTCATTCTATCAGCGTTAATGTGTTTAAGAACCGTCTTGACAGACATTTTAAAATATTAACGTTGTTTAAAATTAAAAAAGAAAGTTAACAACAGGAGCTCTGGTGGTGGTGCTCGAGGATGAGTCTGTTGACGATGAATGCCAGCTTGTGACATGCCAGCGTGTGATGCCAGCAATTAATTATTAAAAAAATAAAAAAAAAATAAAAAAATTAGACTAACACGAACGTAGATGTAGCTCGTAGCGTAAACTAACCCACTTTTTGTTTAACTGTACTTACTTTTTTTTTTTTTTTTTTTTCCCTCCTTTCTTGCATGTCTGTAACTCTTTACTTGCATGTTTGTAGTTTGCATGGTATGACAGTGAGTTAAGACTGTGTTTGCATGGTTTGTAAGCGTTCTTATTTTACTTCTTTTCATCTTTCACCCCTCTTCTATTTTCTCCGACTATTTTTCTGACTTGTCGGCAGTGGCCGGCGGATGATGATGGTGAGACCTTTTTCCTCTTTTTCTGAATGAATGTTAACCCACGAATGATAGGTGTTGCTCCTTATTTAACCCCTTCTTTTCTCTTAACCCCCTACTCTTTCCTTTCTCTCGGGCTAGCCTTAGAGTGGATCTTAGGGTCTTTGTTAGCCTTAGCTTCTGTAGATCTGTAGATCATTGTCGGAGACTTTAACTGCCCTAATGTTAATTACGAGAATTTTACGGGTAATGAAGAGGGTTTGAGATTGGTTGAGTTTATGGACGATAACTTTTTACGACAGATAGTTACCGAACCAACGCGCGGTGATAATATTTTAGATTTGGTGATGACGAACGGCGAGAATATAGTCGAAGGTTTAGAAGTAGGCGAGAGTTTAGGATGTAGCGATCATCAAATTCTTAGGTTTAAGTTATTGATAGAAAACACTCAGGATAGTAACGTAATAGAAGTCCCTGATTTTCGTAGGGCTAATTTTGATAGTTTCGCGGATAGGATGAGAGTAGTGGACTGGGATAACTTATTTATGGGTAATGACACAAATTTGCGTTGGGTGGCGTTTAAAGAAAGTTTTAGGAATATTGAAAGGGAGTTATTCCTCGTAGGCCCAAGCGCGCTAGTAATCGTGGTAGACCGAAGTGGTGGAGTAGGGAAATAGGAGAGTTTATAAACGAGCGTAATAGAGCGTATAGACTTAGTAAGCGTAATGGCCAGGTAGCTAACTTTAATAGATATATCGAGCTTAGACGTCAGGTTAAAAGATCAGTTAGGAATGCCAAGCGTAATTTAGAGATACTTATAGCTGCGGATAGTAAACATAATCCAAAAAAGTTTTTTGAATACGTTAATAATCGCTCAGGCGATGGCGGGTATTTTCAATAACTTTTTTGCGACAGTTTTTACCGTAGAAGACGTAAATAATGTCCCCGACGTGGATGATATCGTTCCATTATTTAGTAGCGAGACTATTTTGGATGAAATAACTGTTTACGAGGCTGAGATTGCGCATTATATCGATAGGCTAAAAGTTAGCAAGGCTCCAGGCCCTGACGCTTTTTATCCCAGACATTTGAAAGATTTGAAAGAAGTTATCGTAGGCCCCTTAACGAAGATCTTTAATCAGTCACTCGAAACGGGGATTATTCCTGAAGACTTTAAATTAGCTAACGTCACGCCTATTTTTAAAAAAGGCGACCGCGCGGTACCTAGCAATTATAGGCCCATTAGCTTAACGTCAATTGTAGGTAAACTTTTGGAATCCGTAGTTAGGGATCGTATTATCGATCACTTAGAAAGTAGAGATTTGATTAATAGTAGTCAGCATGGGTTTCGACGCCATAGGTCTTGTTTAACTAATTTGTTAGAATTTTATAACGAAATAGTGCGCGAATACGATAGGCATAGAGCAGCTGACGTTATTTATTTAGATTTTGAAAAGGCTTTCGATACAGTTCCGCATAGGAGACTAATTGCGAAGGTTAAAGCGCACGGTATACGCGGTCAGGTAGCTAACTGGTTAGAAGAATGGCTTCGTGCTAGGAGACAGAGGGTCGTAGTTAATGGTAGTGAATCAGGGTGGTTAGATGTAGGTAGCGGTGTCCCACAGGGTTCAGTGTTAGGCCCATTGCTATTCGTAATTTACATTAACGACATAGATGTAGGATTGACTAGTAACGTGTCTAAATTCGCGGACGATACTAAAATAGGCGGTAAGGTTGTTAACGAGGACGATAGAAATAGGATTCAAGACGATGTAAATAGGATTATGGAGTGGACAGATAAGTGGCAGATGCAAGTTAACGTAGACAAATGTAAAGTTTTGCATATAGGTTCTCGCAACAATAATTACGCGTATACGATGGATAATAGGGAGTTAGCGAGCGTTGACGAGGAAGTAGATTTAGGCGTACGCGTATCTAAGGATTTAAAGGTTAGGAACCAGTGCCTGGAGTCTTGCGCAAAAGCTAATAGGATGTTAGGCTTCATAGCGCGTAATTTCGAATTTAAATCGAAGGATATTATATTGCCCCTTTACAAGTCCCTAGTCAGGCCTCATTTAGAATATGCAGTTCAGTTTTGGTGCCCGTACTTGCGTGAGGATATTGATAGGTTAGAAAGGGTTCAGCGTCGTGCCACGAAACTTATTCCGTCATTGCGCAACAAGCCTTATGAAGATAGGATTAAAGTGTTAGACTTGTATTCACTCGAAACTAGGAGATTAAGGGGGAGCTTATTGAAGTTTTCAAAATCGTTAATAACATCGATAACGTAAATTTTGACAAATTGTTCACTTTCGATAATAGTAATACTCGCAATAACGGATTCAAGTTGCGTGGCAGACGTTTCATTACTAATATCGCTAAAAACTTCTTTACGTTTAAAGTAATTGATAAATGGAATAATCTTCCCGCGTCAGTCGTTCATTCTATCAGCGTTAATGTGTTTAAGAACCGTCTTGACAGACATTTTAAAAGTATTAACGTTGTTTAAAATTTAAAAAAAGAAAGTTAACAACAGGAGCTCTGGTGGTGGTGCTCGAGGATGAGTCTGTTGACGAAGAATGCCAGCTTGTGACATGCCAGTGTGTGATGCCAGCAATAAAATTATTAAAAAAAAAAAAAAAAAAAAATTAGACTAACACGAACGTAGATGTAGCTCGTAGCGTAAACTAACCCACTTTTTGTTTAACTGTACCTTTTTTTTTTTTTTTCTCCTTTCTTGCATGTCTGTAACTCTCTTTACTTGCATGTTTGTAGTTTGCATGGTATGACAGTGAGTTAAGACTGTTTGCATGGTTTGTAAGCGTTCTTATTTTACTTCTTTTCATCTTTCACCCCCCTCCTATTTTCTCCGACTATTTTTCTAACTTGTCGGCAGTGGCCGGCGGATGATGATGGTGAGACCTTTTTCCTCTTTTTCTGAATGAATGTTAACCCACGAATGATAGGTGTTGCTCCTTACTTAACCCCTTATTCTCTTCTCTTCTCTTCTCTTAACCCCCTACTCTTTCCTTTCTCTCGGGCTAGCCTTAGAGTGGATCTTAGGGTCTTTGTTAGCCTTAGCTTCTGTAGATCTGTAGATCATCATCCAGGAGTTTGCACGATGAACCACACTAGTCTGGAATGAGCGTTGTGCAAGTCTGGTCCCCCTGACTGACTATTATTATTACTCTGAAATCCTGTTAATAAGTGGACAATTTTTAGATGTAGTTTTTACACAAGATGATTTTAGGATGAACACAAATAAAAGAGTTCCGAGAAGTTTGTTCAGACATCGAAGAGGTTCTTTGCTTGAAAATGTTTGGCAACCAGTGTGTGTGTATAGTAGACAATTTGAACTCCCTCTTTAGTGTTTACTTTAGTGTTAACTCGTCTCCTGTTCAGAAAATTTGACCCGACTCGTCTATGTTTATATTGGCATTAATTGAAATTTATGGTAGATTAAAAGTGCGTAATGATACAACGTTTGTCGAAAGGGAAAATCATCAAAGAAATTTGGAGAAAGTGTAGTGAGTGAGTGAGTGAGTGGTTTCCTTTCTCCGGTCGATTCTCACAATGATTACGTCCTGATTTAAGAAATGGTGAAAAGAGGTTTGTGACGCAGTTACAATCCCGATGTGGATTTATTACGAAATATCTAACCTAAATCGGGGGAATTTCCGTAGTAGGAATGAGAATGGATTGATTTGAGATGTTCCTCCTTTGAGATTCCCACTTAAATTTTTCATTCTTGAACGGACACTAAAATGGGAATGGCTGACATTGCAAAGGGATCTTCCACAGTTAATTCGTCTCGACTTGGCAACACGTTCGCCATATCCTGCTATCAAAGCAGTTGAAGTAAAGGGGATTTACCGACAGAAAAATGTTTGAAATTAGTGTGATAATAACCCCCATATTTGAACACGTGCTTGAAAGTACGAGTACTTTCACCTTTTGTACTTTTTCTGTTTTGTCCAGTTTACTAATTTAAGATAGTGAAGATGATAAATAAGATTAGAAGTTTCCTACATAGTTGATCGGTTGACTATTGATACAGGGTTGATAGAATTGATATCAACCATGTATGGACAATCCATCGACCAACTTTGCTACTTGGATTTATGAACTATTTGACATGCATTAAATTATTTATGGTTAAATATAATTACGTACTGTTCCTACAGTATTAATACATCTGAAGTGTAGCTGAAATATTTCACCAATCTGAAATTGATGAAAGCTTTATTCTTATAGTTGTTTTATACTCATAACCACTGTAACCCTCAAACATATAATCATAAGTATTTGGGGAATATTTAGGGATTATGTAGGATTTCCTTAAAGAAGTAAATTTGATGGTCATTTCTTGCAAAACTTCTTCAAAGCGGTCATAAATCACGAATTTAATTCTTTGTTACTTTGACAGGCTTATTTGGGGAGCTGCAGTAGTGGATCAGGATTTAATTTGATGTGATAAAAGCTTTAATACACTTTAGTCTTCCTTCAGGTTTCCTTTTACATCTTCCTAGTCTTCATAATTTTGACGAAATTGCAACCAGATTTGTTGAACTTTATTAATTCATGGTATTCGAACAATATATAGTTTTCTTCGGGACTACATCTGATCAGCTTGACATTCTATACACAAGTATATTGTGAGTTAGATTAAGTTAGGTCACGCAAGGTTAAGTTGTTTGGTTATCAATGTCGATGTTACACATATCGCCTCTGTACGTAACATACAGATCAAATTTTCATTGAAAATGACTGATCTAATCTTAATGGTTTAAATAAACTTGCAAACATTTGGGCTCTTACGCGTGTATGTGTATATTTATTTCTGAAGTATTAATCATGGAATTAAAGTGTCGGTGTTGTTGCATGGCAGTACCTCTTCGATTATGCAAAATACATCGATTAATAACAATGGTGGGAATCAGTGATTCGCTTGAATTCTGTTGCTTATATCATAGTTAAAGTTACTTATAATTACTTATTAAAATTCACATCCACTTTCCAAACATCGAATCTTATCTTTTAACTGCGATAATTTTCGGTTATTTTGTGAAGCACTATATTTATTTTAGTGTTTGAAGGTTTCATTGTAATGTATAGAATGAGATTTTTTCGCCCTGAAGAGGAAGTTTTTGGCCTGAAACGATCGCCTCTTGTGAATAAATTGCAGTGGTATTCTGACCTTTATTACTTTTTATTATCGTATTAAATGCGTGGAGGAGATGCAGTATAGTATGCCATCACTGAGCTTCATATATTACCATGTCGGTTGGAATTTCATAACCTCTCGAAATCACCTCTGTTGCAATATTGCAACCTATTTCTTTTGCAACATTTTTCAACTTTTGCGATATTCAGTGCCGTTTAATGTTAAAGTTGATTACAAATTCTGCGTTTTTGTGCGGTGCAAATAGATTAAAGATTAAAAGTGTTCATTATTGTGCGACAGTCCTTAATAGATTTAGATGTTATAGGAACGTAATAAAAGACTGGAATATACGACTGATATAATTAATTTTCGGTGAAATACAAACGTTAATTTCTGAAATAAAGAACTTCCTTTATTTTGAAGTTTACGTAACTATATTACTCACATTCAGACATAAATTTTAATAATTTAAAGTGAAAAATGTTAAAATAATTAAATGCTATAAAGTTACGTCCTTATTGAAATAAGTGTCGACAGTTTTTGACGTCGAATTCAAAACTTTATCAAAACCCGCCCGATGCACTTTGGAGACGTTGGCCAAACAGTGCAGAGTTTGAAGTGGAACCACTTCACTCGAAATTTTAGCGGATGGCACAGACTTCTTTCGCAATGTAGACGAACATCCATCCGGCAAATCCTTCAATAAATCCACAACGTCTTTGATGACAGAACTGAGAGGAAGGATTTCCGGACTATCTCTGTATTCTTCTTTTAATCCTGATAATAAGAAAAAAGCAAAAAAGTTTTCATTCAAATAAAAAATGGATTTTATTTGTCTCGAATCATTTATATTCACTGGAAATATAATTAATTTCAACAGAATATATTTTCTTTCATTATATTTCTCTAAAATGAAAGTATCGTAAGAAACTGGAAGCAATTTTTCTCTTTCGGCTTTCCTTATATATATATATATATATTATATATATATATATATTACACAGTGATGGGCACCGCTACATTAAATTGGGCGGCGTTACCGTTACTCGATACATGTAACGACGTTACAAGTAACTAGTTACATTTGATATTTGTTTATGTGCCTTCACACGTATTTTGAAACTACAGATAAAATTACAAATGGCAGCCATACCACACAAATTCTAAGAGCTACTATTATTGACTATATAAATGTTGTTCTCTTAAGAACGATATATTGCATATATTCCCAGTGATTTTTGGGAAAGATGAAGAGACCTAGAAAATATAAATTTAGTTGTTGCCACTAACACGGAAGAGTGAATAGCATTTAATAGTCCTCATGAATGGAATAGCAGTTATCAAATTCAAGTATCGAGTACCGAAAAAATCCGTTACATTGATAAAAAATTTGCAAAGCGTTACCGTTACATTGATACATTTGAAAATCTTTCAGGCGTTACCGTTACTCGTTACGTAACGAACGTTAAGAAAATAACGTCGTTACATGTAACTCGTCACTGCCCATCTGTGTGTGATATATATATATATATATATATATATATATACAGGGTGTCCCATAAGTCTGGTCTCAGAGGACAATTTATTTTAAATTAAATTTACAAAAGTAATAAATTAGAACTAAAACAAATGTTCAAAATGATGTCTCGTTTTGGGGCCTTTTTTTTTTTTTTTTGTTGCAAGTAGAATAACGCAATGGCTAATATGGAAGTAAGTTACGCTGGGTTGGTGAGGAAAAAGCAACGGGTTATTTCGGGTGTGGGGGACGCTTTCAATTTTGTTATCTCCTATATTGCAAAAAATCTTATTCTAAAGTTTAGAAAAGAAGGCCACTCAATATTTTGGCCCACCTTTTTTTTTTTTTTTCCAAGTTTCCTTGTAAGTTCCAGAAATTTGCACACAAGTAGTTACATATACCGTTTTTACAAGTTTTTATTTTTTCACAAAGTCTCCATCCTTTTCTACGGCTTTCCTCCACCTCGAAACAAGGGCCCTTATTCCTTGCTGGAGCCACTTCTTAACCTCCTCAACAACCTCATCGTCACTCTGAAACTTTCTTCCACGAATAGCATCCTTCATTGGCCCAAACAAATAGAAGTCTGAAGGTGCCAGATCCGGGCTGTATGGAAGGTGGGGTAACACAATCAAGCGCATTTTGTGATGGCCTCTTGTTTGCAAACTGTTGTGTGGTCTTGCGTTATGGTGCAAAGAAGACGTGTTCCAGTTTTCTCTCAGGTCGAACTCGCTTTATACGTCTCTGAAGTCTCTGTAGGGTAGCAATATATGCCTCTGAGTTGATTGTTTGTCCTTTCTTCATAATGTCCATCAGAATCACCCCTTTCATGTCCCAGAAGATGGTGGCCACAACCATTCCTGCAGAGGGAGCCATTTTGAACTTTTTCTTGCGTGGGAAGTCTGCGTGATGCCACTCCATGATCGCGTTTTGTTTCAGGTTGAAAGTAGTGTACCAAAGTCTCATCCCCAGTCACAATTCGTGAAAGGAAGTCATCCCCTTCTGTCTCGTATCGAGCCAACGACTCGGAAGCAATTTCTTTTCTTTGGGCTTTGTGATCTTCAGTCAGTTCGCGAGGAACAAACCGTGAACACACTTTTGAGTATCCCAGTTGCTGAATTATCCTATTCACGCTTCCTTCAACAATTCCTAGCTCCAGTTATAGCTCCTTGTATGTGACGCGCCGATTTGATCGAATGATGCTGTTAGCACTTTCCACAGTGCGAGATGTCACAGCCGATGCCGGGCGACCGCTGCGTGGCTCATCATCGAGGCTGGCTCTCCTTCTCTCCGATGATCTCACACGTTTAGACCACCGTCAAACTGTGCTTAGATCAACAGCAGCATTTCCGTACACGTTTTGTAGACGTTTGTGAATACTTTGAATACTTCCAACTGTTTCCTTCTCTGCGGTTAAGAACTCGATAACAGCTCTCTGTTTACGACGCACATCACTGTCAGACGCCATTTTCGAAACTATGTTAACCATCGATTTTAAAGAAGGGAGTTTGAAAGCGGTTTTATACATGGAAGGGAGGTTCAACCTAGAAAAATCCGATTATGTGAAGCGCAGAAAGTTCACATTTACGGCCTAAAAGACATTTCAGCCCCATGGCCTATTATTTAGCTAAGAAAAAAGGGTTGGGCAAAACATATTG
This sequence comes from Bathynomus jamesi, assembly GCA_023014485.1. NCBI lineage: Eukaryota > Metazoa > Arthropoda > Malacostraca > Isopoda > Cirolanidae > Bathynomus > Bathynomus jamesi. The sequence continues at coordinate 20,059 of JAJOZX010012387.1, read as the reverse complement.
AGTGCCCCTAGTACAATTAAAACAATCTTAAATTATCAGGTAATATGGGTTTCTTATATTTGAGGGGGCGCTGCAGTATTCTTTTTCTCCGGAAGGGGGCTGAAACGGAAAGAGTTCGAGAACCACTGGTCTTCAGAACTACAAACTAACAAAGATCCTAAGATCCACTGAAGGTTAGCCCAAGGAAACGGAAATTTTGCTAGAGGAAAAGGTGGCAATGAAAAGTATATCATAAAGGAAACGAAACTTCCCTACTGTTTATAAACATGCGATAATGTAAAACATTCGTACCGAATGTTTTTTAGAAAGAAAAAGTAGGGGAAAATACAGCTGCGAGTAGTGAAGCGAGGTCGGCTCCTCACTTCACCAGTTCTGGAAAGACTGCCTCAATTTTGATTGGCCAGTGACGGCTACTTTTGTTAACGAAGAGACTTCCTTTCAATGCATTGACTGGATCGACAATTTCCATAGGTCAAAATATGAAAATAAAAACCCACTCTAATAGACAGTTTATTTCTACAACAGTTTCGACGCCCACTGGCATCCTCCTCGGGTGGATACAGAAACATGGATTAACCAAAACGAGAGAGAAAAACAGTCCAGGGACCGACCGTTAAGAAATTCGCACCTAGGTTAGATCCCATTCTCCCGACACCGGAAGGGCATTTTCATTAAGTACATTCGCACAAATTTAAAACTATCTTCCTGTTCTAAACATACAGATTCTATTATTTTTTTTTTTTTTTTTTTACATAATTATTACATTTATTATTAAACTTATTACATTTAATATTGCATAATTATTTATTACAGAAATTATAAATTTATTATTACATTGGTTATTACATTGTTGTTTATTATACAGAACTTACAAACCGAAAAACGAATGAAAAAGGCGATTAGGAAACAATCCAGAGACCATTGAGAAATTCGCACCTAGGTTAGATCCCGTTCCCGGACACCGGAAGGGCATTTTATTACAGGGTCCCACTTATAAGTACATTCCCACAAATTAAAACTATCTTCTTGTTCTATACATACAGATTCTAATATTTTGACATAATTACTGCATTTATTATTATATTTACATTTTTTAACATTTATTATTATTACCTTTACCCTAATTATTAAATTTATAATATTACCTTTATTATTACATCTGTTGCATTTATATTTATTTCCACATTTATTACTTCCATTATTACATTTACTAAAGGCGAGTAAGGAAACATTCCAATCCAAAGACATTTAAGAAATTCACACTTAGGTTCGAACACGTTCCCACGACTCCGTAAGGGATTTTTTGACCAAGAATCTCATTAAAGGGTCTAACTTATAAGTACCTTCGCACAAATTAAAATTACCTACTTTTTCTATACACACAGATTCTATTATTTTTCTTTTGACATAATTATTACATTTATAAAGTACCTTATTTGATTCCCAATCTATAGGATGATTATTTTGGCTAGCGTGATAAAAAATGGCATTATTAGTATTACAACTTCTGAAGGCATATTTGTGTTCTTTAATACGGGTTTCAATATTTCTTCCAGTTTCTCCCACGTATACTAAATCACAACTTTTACAGGGAATGCTGTAGACAGGCTTGTTCCTCTTTTGCAACGTTATTCCTAACCAATTTACTTTTCACGGTAGACGAATATTTGAACGCCAAAGCAAACTTAAAATCTTTCGTCAACGGTTTTACTCTTTCTAAGCCGGCAATGTAAGGCAAACTCACATATTGTTTTTGGTTAACTGAAGGTTCCCGAGGGGCATAAAAAGATTTTCTGGCTTTAAAATACGCCTTTCTGATAAACCACTCGGGATATTTTAAATCCTTAAAAATGTTCCAAATCTTTGAATTTTCCGGGTCCAGTACATTATACATGGAATATTATGAGTCAGAATTGTTGCAAACAATATGTCCCAGGAATCTAATTTGGTTTCGTTATGTAGATGATATTTTCTCATTTTGGCCTGACCACTGGAACAACTTTGACACTTTCTTTGTCATTAAATAATCTTGTTCCCTCTATTAAATTTAAATATGAATGGGAGAATGACAAACAATTACCTTTTCTAGATGTTTTGGTCATTAACGAAAGCGGAAAGCCCAATTTCACGATCTATAGAAAACCTACTCATTGTAATTCGTACATTCATTATTTTTCATATCATGATGAAGGGGTTAAAAGCTCAATTATTTCTTCCATGTTTCTAAGAGCACTCAGGATTTGTAGCCCACATTTGCTGGACCCTGAAAATTCAAAGATTTGGAACATTTTTAAGGATTTAAAATATCCCGAGTGGTTTATCAGAAAGGCGTATTTTAAAGCCACTACCGAGGTGAGTTATAATGTTTCAGACCAACAAAGACCTTAGGATCCACTCATGGCTGGTCTACCTAACTGTGTTTGTAATTGTGTATTGCGTGTGTCCTCCGTATACCTTGAACTATACCTAATCTATCAACATATGGGTCTAATGGATTTTTAAACATGTTTATAGACGTGCTACTAATTACTTCTACCGGCAAACTATTCCAACTATGCGTAAAAAAGTTTTTGGTAACTGCTGTCCTGAACCTTCTACTTGTCAACTTACACCCGTTATTTCTAGTTCTATTATATTGTGATATTTCGAGAAAGCTGTCTCTATTTACGTTATCGAACCCATTCATAATTTTAAAAACCAGGATTAGATCACCCCTTAGCCTCCTCGTCTCGAGTGTAGTCAATTTTAACTCTAAGCCTATCCTCGTACGACTTTGACCTAAGCGACGTAATCATCTTAGTTGCTTGTCTTTGAACTCTTTCGATTTTATCTATATCTTTGCGAGTATTTGCGGATTCCAAAATTGGATCGTGTACTAAAAATAGGGTCTAACTGATGATTTATGAAGAAGAACAATAATATCGCGCAATTCCTTGCTATAAAACCTAGCACTTTGTTCGCTTTATTTACCGCTGCTGTACTTTGTTTCGACACCTTTTCTACGCTTGCTAACTCCTTCCCTGACATACTATAAGCAAAATTACCGTTACGCGAACCTATATGTAAAATTTTGCACTTATCGACATTAAATCTCGTTTGCCATGTGACTGACCAATCTACGATTTTATTCAGATCTTCCTGGATTTTACCTCTATCTTCGTCATTAATCGCCCTACTACCCAACTTCGTGTCATCCGCAAACTCTGAAATTGTACTGACTAGGCCGACATCTAAATCGTTAATATATACAAGAAAAAGTAGGGGGCCCAATACAGAACCCTGAGGAATGCCGCTCGCTACATTAGCCCAAGACGACTCCGCTCTATCAACAACCACCCTCGGTTTCTTACCTCGCAACCACTCTTCTATCCAATGTATTACTACACCCCTGATTCCATGATCCTTAGTTTTTTTCAATGAGTCTTTTGTGCGGTATTGTGTCAAACGCGTTTTGAAAATCTAAATATACTACATCTACCGCCCGATGCTATAGTAAACTTCAACCACGCTTTGGGAAAATGTTGAAAGATTAGTTAAGCAAGATTTGTTTCGCCGAAAACCGTGCTGCGTATTTCTAATCAAGTTATGCAATTCTAAGTGTTCGACTATACGATCCCTAATTATCGATTCCAGTAGCTTACCTGCAACAGACGTTAAACTGATTGGCCTATAATTTCCCGCCGCACCTTTATCGCCTTTTTTGAAAATAGGTGTTACATATGCTAACTTGAAATTATCTAGTACGCACCACTCAGAAATAGACGCATTAAAAATCTTTGTTAGCGGCACAACAATGCTTTCTTTTAATTCTTTTACTTGTATGGGATATATGGAATCCGGCCACGGTGATTTAAGCATTTTCATTTTGCCAATATAGTGCATTACCTCCTTTTCACTAACCACAAAATTATCGAAAGTATTACTATTATCAAAAGGTATTATGTCTATGACCGTAGGGATATTCGTTACAGCTTTTATTGTAAAAACTGACGTAAAAAATTCGTTTAACAGGAAATTTGAAAATCGCGCTTGGACTTTTTTATTACGCTTTTCGCCTCACGCCTAAGAGATATGTAGTTGTTTCGTAACCACAAATTGTCTTTATCGCACTTATGTAGCCTATAAGCCCTATCTCTACTCTTTATAATATCCCCTACTCTCGAAGTAAACCACAAGGGCTTATTATTTACTTTCGCACGCTTAATTAATCTTGTATGGTACACATTCTTCATTTATAGTCCTAAATACTGCTTCAAACGATTCCTACATTATTTTTGCGTTGGAGGTCCCCATTGCGTTTTCCCAATTGACGTGTGACAATTCACTTCTAAATTTACAAAAGTCTGCGCGCTGGAAGTTAGGAATTTTAGTCGAGTTAGCTGGTTTCGAGTGTCTTACTGAGAGGACAAACCCTACCATATTGTGATCGCTATTGCTTAATGGTGATTAGCCTATCATCCGTAGTTATTACTAAATCTAAAATACTGTCCAACCTCGTAGGTTCCCCAACCTTTTGAATAAGAAAGCTGTTCTTGAGAAAATTAACTAAATGATTACCTTCCGCGTCTCCCTGCAGTCGTTAATTCACGTTAGCGCAATTAAAGTCACCCATAATTAAGGCCTTCTCACTATCTATTATTCTCTTTAGTTCACGATATAACGCTTCGTAGGTATCAGCTGTTTGATTAGAGGGCCTATATAAAACGGCAACAAGTTTGAAATCGTTCAATTTAAGTTCTGCTGTAGTCGAATCTATCGGTTCTGGAATTCTGTGCTTTAATTCTATAACGTTCGCAATATTATCTTTGATATACAACATAACACTTCCTCCTCGCCTACTATTCTGATTTTAACAAAAAAGTCTATAACCTCTAATTTGATACTCCCCTACAAAGTCACGTGTTTCAGTGCTAAGCCACGATTCATTTATCTTAAATAAATCATAGTCTTTGCAAGCAATTAAAGAAAAAAATTCGTTTATTTTATTTCGTAGGCTACGAGCATTTTAGGATAGAACCTTCAAATTGTTTATAACCGTGATACCTTCGCGCGCGCAAGGGAAATTTAAGGAAATTACGCCGGGACCGTTCGAGTTACGGCAGCCTGAAAAGAAGAGAGAGTATTATGAAATAGTCTTCCTAAACGCGCAGCTCCAACGTCATTAAGATGAAGTCCATCTCCGAAAGAGACTAAGTTATTGTTAATATAGGTCGCCTTGCTATAGAACTCGTTACGTTGGATAATTCGAGGAAGTGTACCTGTTAAAACAATCTTACTAGAGCGACTAAAGGAAAAACTAATAAGTCCCTATAACTAGCCAGCAACTATTCCGATCTAGAATTTAAAACGTTATTAGTACCGACATGAATAACATACGTTGGGTCCTTAGAGGTTCCGCAAACTTTTTTTTTAACTGAATTTTGATGAATCCCAAAATTTCGGGAAAGTAACTTTACAAATCAAAATTGAAAAACATTTGTAGAATTTAATTTCGGTAATGAAAATTCCATTTAAAAAGTGCTGCTTCGAATTTCTGAATGTTTTATCGATTTTTAGCATTTTTATATATATATTCGACAATGTTGCATTCAAATTTCGACAAAGCTTATAGGTTAAATATTCAATCAAATCGACAAATCAGCATTTATTTCTCTCAATAATGGTACAGTACATTTACTTTGGAGAAACCTAAGTTAAAATCGACACGTACGATTTCTATTCAAATTTCTATTATATTAAATCGTCCATTAAACTTTTCTCTTTATATTTTCGTAAGGTGTCTGATGTACTAAACAATACACAAAGTACAGTTAATATTTACTTAGCTCACTCACCAAAGTTACATTAATGTATATGAATATTGTTTGCATATGAGATTTTAATCCAAAATATCTTCTTGATTCAGAGATCGCATAAGGTATATGTGTGTTGTGTCCAATGATACGCAGCATCTGTCAATTGCATCCTCGGTACTGAGGGAAAGGCTTGTAGTGAATACTCTTATTTTAGTTTCAAGATAAATGTTAATTTTACCGTCTTGAATTTCGGAATAGTTATAAATTCATTTTAAATTAGTTACCCATCATAATTCAATTGTGAACCACATTAATACTAATTTTATGTATACTATATTATTTTATTGTATGTAAACATAATTAATTATATATCACAATTGTCAGTTAATTATTTATATTCAAATATTTATTTTAATCTAATACCATGTCCATTTTACAAATAAATAATAGAAATCCAAGGGTTATATTTTCCACCTTTGGTACTGTCGCAGTTTCGCCTAACGGACTCAATACGGCTAGTGAGATAATCACTGGTTGGCACTTAACCAGCGGCAGTGCTTATGGCTACATCATCCAGGTTAACCTATACCGGATAGATGCGCTACGGTCCCAAGCCGTAGCTTGCCTAGGTCCGACGACGACGAAAACCAACAATTGGTGACTCCGGAGTTGGAATCCCCCCTTTTACCCGAACGACTAGGATTAGACTGTAACGTCGTTCGTGCCCATCACCCCTTCACCCGAACGACTAGGACTAGACTGTAACGTCGTTCGTGCCCATCACCCCCTTCACCGAGCGACTAGGATCAGACTGTAATGTCGCTCGTGCCCTCTGCCCCTCACCCCTGCCCGTGCGCTCTGTGCCTGCGCCGTCTCAACCTCCACTCCTTCGTTGGTAACTTGTCGTCTTGCTTGTACGTCAGCAGCATAGGAGAAGATGCCTGACGACGCTGGTGCCATCTCCCACTTGAGCGTAAAGCTCCCCGTCTTCTGGCCGGGTGATCCATTTATTTGGTTCCACCAAGTGGAATCACAATTCAACTTGGGAAGGATCACCGCTAGCAGGACGAAATACGATCATGTTTTGTCCTCTCTACCAGCGAGCATCATCTCTGAAGTCCGTGACGTCATCGTGTCTACTTCCACGAGTGAGGACCCATACAACGCTCTGAAGTCTGCCATCCTGTGCCGCACCACTGTCTCCGAGCGTGAGAAACTACATCAGTTAATCTCAAAAGAAGAACTTGGAGACCGTAAGCCCACTCAAATGCTGAGGGCTGTGCAGTGCGCTCTAGGCGAACGCGCACAAACCTTCGATAAGGACATCTTTAGACAGTTGTTCTTGCAGAAACTTCCTCCATCAGCTCAGCGTGTCTTGGCCACTATGGATCCTGCTACTCCAGTTGATAAACTAGCAGAAACTGCCGACAAAGTAGTGGAGATTGACACAGCTCCGGTCAACAACGTGAACACACAATCGGAACTGGAGTTGAAAGTGGAAGAGTTAAGTCAACAACTCAACCACGTTTGTTCTCTGCTACAAAATCAACGGCAAAGAAGCCATTCTCGGTCAAGATTTACGAAGGGGCATCGTTCGAGTTCCGGGAAGATCTGCTTCTACCACTCCAAATTTGGAAAGAAGGCTAGGAAGTGCATCTCCCCTTGCAATTTTTCGTCGGAAAACCCCAGCAGCGAGTCCTAATGGCGTCTAGTACTCGCACTGCCAACCTGTTATTCATAAAGGACAGGAACTCTGGTGTCAATTTCTTGGTTGATACCGGAGCGTCAGTCAGTGTATTCCCTCAAAAATCTGGTCATACGCACTCGGAATCTCCGCCTCTATACGCTGCTAACGGTTCACGCATACCCACGTACGGTACTCAGTCGCGTGAACTAAACTTGGGCCTTCACCGATCCTTCAAGTGGATTTTCATCTGTGCTCAAGTGCAGCATCCCATAATCGGCGCTGACTTCCTCCAGCATTTCAAACTCCTGGTGGATCTTGACAAGCGACGCTTATGCGACCAGGCCACACTGCTTTCTGTTCTTGCCAAACAGGTTGCCCTTCCGGACGCCTCGAACTCTGCACTTTCCCTCGTTCCCCCTAATTCCATGTACCAGTGCCTTTTCCAACGATATCCAGGAATTCTTCAACCTATGCAGATGGGTGATACCATTAAGCACACCATTACCCATCACATTACAACAAAAGGTCCCCCTGTGTTTGCAAAACCCAGACGTCTTGCCCCGGACAAACTGAAAGCTGCCAAATCGGAATTCCAGCTTATGATAGATCTTGGGATAATAAGACCTTCCAAAGCAGTTGGTCCTCTCCCCTACACCTGGTCCAGAAGAAGTCAGGAGACTGGAGACCATGTGGGGATTACCGGTTTTTAAATTCGACAACCATCCCGGACCGATATCCGGTACCAAATGTCTAAGACTTTACTTCTCTTCTCCACGGCAAATCTATCTTCAGTAAAATAGATCTCGTTAAGGCTTTCCACCACATTCCCGTAGAGCCTTCGGATATTCCCAAGACCAGTTTGTACACCATTTGGTTATTCGAATTTGTGAAGATGCCGTTCGGGCTACGGAATGCTGCGCAAACCTTTCAGAGGTTTATAGATGAGGTCACCAGAGGCTTAGACTTTGTTTATGCCTACATCGATGATTTGCTTGTGGCCAGCTCAACGGAAGAGGAACATAAGGAACATCTTTCACTCCTCTTTCAACGCTTAGAACAATACGGTGTTACTATTAATGCATCTAAGTGTGTGTTTGCACAGCCAACCTTGGAATTTCTTGGTCACACGATTTCGCAGCACGGAATTACCCCCCTTCAGGACAAGTGTGAAGTGATAAAAAATTACCCTATGCCAAGTAATCAGCGTGAGTTACGTCGGTTTCTAGGTTTGGTAAATTATTACCACAAGTTCATTAAAAACTGTGCCAGTGTTCTTGCTTCTACACGCTATGATCACACACAAACGCAAGGTAACGAAATTGTTATGGTGTAGCGATAGTTTACAGGCGTTCGACAATGCCAAAAATGCTATCAATAGTGCATTGTCTCTGTCATTTCCTATCAGTAATGCCCCCTAACTCTGACGGTCGATGCATCAGATGTTGCGATCGGTGGGGTGTTGGAACAAACCATTAACGGTCAACAAGCACCCATCGCGTTTTACTCGAAAAAGCTGCAGCCAGCCCAAACGCGTTATAGTGCTTTCGGACGTGAACTTCTTGCTATTTACTTAAACGTGAAGCATTTTCAACATTTCCTTGAAGGCCGAGAGTTTTGTGTTTTTACCGACCACAAACCTTTGGTCACTGTCTTCAATAAAACAGCTGTAACCACTCTCCCAGAGTCATCAGGCAACTCGATTATATCTCGCAATTTACCACAGATATCCGCCACATCAAAGGTGTCTTGAACACTCCAGCGGATGCACTTTCAAGAATAGAGATTACTTCTGTTACCCTCAGCTCTACACTGTGGAATGCTATTGCACAGGATCAAGATAAGGATACGGAACTACAAGACCTGCTCAGAGAAGACTCCACTCACTCACTTTCCCTCAAGAAAATGAGTATGCCAGGATTGTCTGTGCCCCTCTATTGCGACGTATCAACAGCTGCTATTCGCCCTTATGTCCCTCCATGTCACAGAAAAGCAGTCTTCACGGATCTTCATAAGCCCTCCCATCCTGGTATCCGTGCTTCGCAAACACCTGGTTACCTCTCGCTTTGTTTGGCCCTCGATGCGGAAGGATGTCAAACATTGGACCAAAACGTGCCTTGCCTGCCAGCGTGCCAAAGTCCAAAGGCACACCAGGTCCCCCTTGACGCATTTCCGCCCCATCCCAGCGATTTGAGGTAATTCATGTAGACATTGTTGGCCCTCTTCCAGTGATTCAAGGCCAACGTTATCTGCTCACCTGTCTCGACCGCTTTTCCAGATGGCCTGAAGCCATCCCACTTCCTGATATCCAAGCGGACACTGTTGCAAGAGCCTTTCTTCATGGATGGGTATCAAGATTTGGATTGCCGACAAAAGTCATCACTGACCAAGGTCGCCAATTTGAGTCTTCGCTTTGGAAGAAGTTTACCAGCTTGTTGGGTACAGTACATGCGCATACCTGTGCGTATCATCCGCAAACTAACGGCCTCGTCGAACGTTTCCATGGCCAGCTGAAGTCATCCCTTATGTGTCACGAAGACTCCCATTGGATGGATAAGCTTCCACTCGTGTTGCTTGGTATTCGCTCTGCATTTAAGAGTGATCTGAAGACTACAGCGGCTGAACTAGTCTATGGAACAACACTGCGGCTACCAGGTGGCTACTTCACTGCAGGGGATAAGTCATGCGATCCTACGGAATTCGCTCAAACACTTTCCTCTCACATGCAGTCCCTTCAGCCTGTTCCCCCTCGATTGACTAGCCAACAGAACATCTTTGTTTCCCCAGCCCTCCAATCTTGCACCCACGTTTTCGTTCGTGTACCTCTCCCAAAACGGCCTCTCCAATGTCCATATGACGGGCCCTATGAAGTTCTCCGACGTACGCGCAAATCATTTCTCATCCAGCGCGGTTCCAAGGTCGACAAGGTTTCTATCGATCGTCTTAAGCCTGCGTTTTTGGAATCAACCTTAAGTGAGGTACATGTAGCTACCAAAAAGGTCCCGGGGAAATCTGTGTCGTTCGGAACTCTTTGAACTTCCTCTCTGGTGGGGGAGTGTGTAGTGAATACTCTTATTTTAGTTTCAAGATAAATGTTAATTTTACCGTCTTGAATTTCGGAATAGTTATAAATTCATTTTAAATTAGTTTACCCATCATAATTCAATTGTGAACCACATTAATACTAATTTTATGTATACTATATTATTTATTGTATGTAAACATAATTAATTATATATCACAATTGTCAGTTAATTATTTATATTCAAATATTATTTTAATCTAATACCATGTCCATTTTACAAATAAATAATAGAAATCCAAGGGTTATATTTTCCACCTTTGGTACTGTCGCAGTTTCGCCTAACGGACTCAATACGGCTAGTGAGATAATCACTGGTTGGCACTTAACCAGCGGCAGTGCTTATGGCTACATCATCCAGGTTAACCTATACCGGATAGATGCGCTACGGTCCCAAGCCGTAGCTTGCCTAGGTCCGACGACGACGAAAACCAACAGGCTGCTAGTAATGTCTTGTATTTAAAATATATTCCGTCCACTCTAGTAAGGACATACCTCTATTCTTCTCCTCTCGAACATTTCCAAAAACTTCTTGGAGACCTGCTTGGGTGGGGCCATAGCCTGTGCTTTTTTTTATGCAAGGAGGAGGGGACAAGATCGAACGCCCCAAAAATGCTCCCCATAGAAAGAGGAAGAGAGAACCGAAATTGAAGTCCAGAATTTTCGAGAATCCTGGACAGTCTGCGTTTGAAAGATTAGAGGTTATAAACAGGAGGAAAGATGGATTGAGGAAGGTTGTTCCAGAGTTGACAGGTTGAGTAGCTTAAAGACTTGAGAGTACCGATTACCCTTTGCGTTAGAAAGTTGAACGGAAAAAGAATGAAAGTGTGTAGAAAGTCTGGTGCTGTGTGCTCTCCTTAAAGGGGGAGGCATGCAGTTAGAGTGTTCAGAAGACCAGTGTCCATCATAAAAGCGATAGTAAAGAGAGCGAGAGGTATTGAAGAAAATAAGAGGCGGAGAATTTGAGACAAAAAGCCTTCCATTCCATCCAGTCAAGTAGAACTGTGTAGGTTGAGTCACCTAACACACGAGAAGAACACTCCGTACAGAGACAGCAACTAAGTGCGAGAGAAGAAACTGCGGAGCCGGTACAATACACTTAACTTTTTAGAAGCTGTTTTAGAAAGAGCGTATATGTGATCTTTCCAGAAAAGATCATGAGAAAAGGGAAACACCAAGAATGTTAAGAGAAGAGGAACGATTGAGTTATGTATTATTGAAGATAAGGGGGTGGTCGTGTGGAAGACTGTGACAAGATGAAAGAACTGGGTTTTTGAGGCATTGAAAGCCACAAGGTTTTCTCTGCCACAATCAGAGCTGAGAGAGAGATGGCTATTGGCGCTGGTCCTTCTGATTTGGGTGGTGTGGTCGAAAATAAGAGCGAAATTTAAGACTAATAAATTTAATAATAATTTTAATTAAGTACAGTTCATAAACTGTTATTTCATTAAAATCTATGCGAAGACTCTGTATTCATACACTTCTTGACGATTGATCAACCAAGTCTCCAAATGTTTTTGGAAATGCTCCAGAGGTTACTGTAGTTGTTCTGAAGTAGTAATTAGTGAGGGGTTACGTGGGCATTTCTACAAAGCATATGATAAAACAAGATGCGCTCAAAAGCTGCACTTAAAAGAAATTTTGTTTGGTTTCCTGGATGGTGTAGTGGAGAAAGAGAGCGAAGAAAACACGTGCCTAGGATTTGACCCGACAACGCAGGGGCGAACCCTTCCTCTCTGCTACATGTTATTTTATTCAGTCTCCGTATTAATATTATGTACTGTGTGTGTGTGTGTGCTCATATTTCAGTTAATCATTTTCTGAAAATGAATGCGAAATGTTGCAACTTTTAAACTTCATTTTCCGTTCTGATATATATATATATATATTAGTAGCTTAATTATATATTCATTTAGCATAAAATTGTGTTACAAGAACCTGTTTCTGCGTTTCAAGAACATTTTTGCGGGTTTTCGCAGGTGACGGCACAATAAGCACGCGGTAGACCTACGTTGTAATTTATTAATTTCCAAACGCTCGTTTTTTTTTTTGTTTTTTAACTAATTAAAAGCATGGCACGCCCGTCAAGTACTTGCAGTCGCTGTGAAGGGAAATTTGCCGCTTACGCGTTTACAATGGCTAATAATAATGAACAGTTAGTTTGCAGATGGTGCTCAAGCATGGAAGTGCTGAGGAACGAGTTAGAACGTGAGAGGGAGGTCAGGGTGAGGCTTGAAGAAAGCGTGATGCTTAGAGTCCCTTGAGACTCCAGTTACGACCCCTCCTGCCTCAGTTTCTACTAATAATATAAATAGTATTAATAGCCCTCTCTCTTCTAGTTCTCAACCCTTCGTCCAAGTGCGTAATGGAGCCCCATTGAGAAAACCTAAGACTTGTCTACCAGAAATAACAAGCAATAAGTTTTCTGTTTTAGGTTTCGAAGATGCTGATGAACCGGAAATACGACTCGTTGGCGATTCCATTGTTTGAGGGCAGCTCGAGGAATTCTGTGGGAGAAACCTCCGTCGTAGGCGCCGTTACTGCTACCCTGGTGCAAGGGTGGAGGATATAACTAATAGTGTTGACCATTTTACAGACGGTACCGCCAAGGACACAACGTATGTTATTCATGTCGGTACTAATAACGTTTTAAATTCTAGATCGGAAGAACTGCTGGCTAGGTACAGGGACTTACTAGAGCGACTAAAGGAGAAAACTAATAAGATTGTTTTAACAGGTATACTTCCTCGAATTATCCAACGTAACGATTTCTACAGCAAGGCGACCTATATTAACAATAACCTAAAGTCTCTTTGCCAACAGGAAGGAGTGCATTTTGCGAATTTTTGGAACAGTTTCTACGGCAGGAGGGACTTGTTCCTCGAAGATGGACTTCATCTTAATGACGTTGGAGCTGCGCGTTTAGGAAGACTATTTCATAATACTGTCTCTTCTTTTCAGGCTGCCGTAACTCGAACGGTCCCAGCGTAAATTCCACAAATTTCCCCTGCGCTCGCGAAGGTGTCGCAATTACAAACAATTTGAAGGTTCTATCCTTAAATGCTCGTAGCCTACGAAATAAAATAAACGAATTTTTTTCTTTAATTGCTTGTAAAGACTATGATTAATTGCGATAAATGAATCGTGGCTTAGCACTGAAACACGTGACTTTGTAGGGGAGTATCAAATTAAAGGTTATAGACTTTTTGTTAAAAACAGAATAGGTAGGCGAGGAGGCGGTGTTATGTTGTATATCAAAGATAATATTGCGAACGTTATAGAAGTAAAGCACACAATTCCAGAACCGATAGATTCGACTATAGCAGAACTTAAATTGAACGATTTCAAACTTCTTGTTGCGGTTATATATAGGCCCCCTAATCAAACAGCTGATACGGACGAAGCGTTATATCGTGAACTAAAGAGAATAATCGGTAGTGAGCAGGCTTTAGTTATGGGTGACTTTAATTGCGCCAACGTGAATTACGATACAATGCAGGGAGACGCGGAAGGTAATCGTTTAGTTAATTTTCTCGAGGATAGCTTTCTTATTCAAAAGGTTGGGGAACCTACGAGGTTGGACAGTATTTTAGATTTAGTAATAACTACGGATGATAGGCTAATTACTGATCTTCAAGTAATAGAACCGTTAAGCAATAGCGATCACAATATGGTAGAGTTTGTCCTCTCAGTAAGTCACTCGAAACCAACTAACTCGACTAAAATTCCTAACTTCCAGCACGCAGACTTTTGTAAATTTCGAAATAAATTGTCACACGTCAATTGGGAAAACGTAATGGGGAACTCCAACGCAAAACTAATGTGGGAATCGTTCGAAACAGTATTTAGGACTATAAATGAGGAATGTGTACCGTACAAAATTAAGCGTGCGAAAGTAAACAACAAGCCCTTGTGGTTTACTTCTAGAGTAGGAGACATTATAAAGAGTAGAGATAGGGCTTATAGGTTACATAAGTGCGATAAAGACAATTTGTGGTTACGAAACAACTACATATCTCTAAGGCGTGAAGCGAAAAGTGTAAAAAAAAGTCCAAGCGCGAATTTGAAATCTCCATAGCTCGTGACGGTAAAGAAAACCCCAAGCGATTCTTTCAATACGTCAATAATAGAAATCCAGTAAAAAGTGTCTTGGGGCCTTTGAAAAATGTAAACGGAGATCTAGTTTCTGAAAACAAGGAAATGGCTACCTTGCTAAACGAATTTTTTACGTCAGTTTTTACTATAGAAGATGTAACGAATATCCCTACGGTCATAGACATAATACCTTTTGATAATGGTAATATTTTGGATAATATGTGGTTAGTGAAGGGGAGGTAATGCGCTATATTGATAAAATGAAAACGCGTAAATCACCGGGCCGGATTCCATATATCCCATACAACTAAAAGAATTAAAAGATAGCATTGTTGTGCCGCTAACAAAGATTTTTAATGCGTCTATTTCTGAGGGGTGCGTACCAGATAATTTCAAGTTAGCAAACGTAACACCTATCTTTAAGAAAGGCGATAAAGGTGCGGCGGGAAATTATAGGCCAATCAGTTTAACGTCTGTTGTAGGTAAGCTACTGGAATCAATAATTAGGGATCGTATAGTCGAACACTTAGAATTGCATAAACTAGTTAGAAATACGCAGCACGGTTTTAGGCGAAACAAATCTTGCTTAACTAATCTTTTAGAATTTTTCCAAAGCGTGGTTGACGTTTACGATAGACATCGGGCGGTTGATGTAGTGTATTTAGATTTTCAAAAAGCGTTTGACACCGTGCCGCACAAAAGACTCATTGAAAAAACTAAGGCTCATGGAATCAGGGGTGTAGTAATAAATTGGCTAGAAGAGTGGTTGCGAGGTAGGAAACAGAGGGTGGTCGTTGATGGAGCGGAGTCGTGGGCTAATGTAGCGAGTGGCGTTCCTCAGGGTTCTGTATTGGGCCCCTTGCTTTTTCTTATATATATTAACGATTTAGATGTCGGCCTAGTCAGTACAGTTTCAAAGTTTGCGGATGACACGAAGCTGGGTGGTAGGGCGATTAATGACGAAGATAGAGGTAAAATCCAGGAAGATCTGAATAAAATCGTTGATTGGTCAGTCACATGGCAAATGAGATTTAACGTGATAAGTGCAAAATTTTGCATATAGGTTCGCGTAACGGTAATTTTGCGTATAGTATGTCAGGGAAAGATTTAACAAGCGTAGAGCAGGAAAAAGATTTAGGAGTTATAGTCACTGGTGATTTAAAAGTAGCGAAACAAAGTACAGCAGCGGTCAATAAGGCGAACAAAGTGTTAGGTTTTATAGCTCGAAATTTTGAGTACAAATCGCGCGATATTATAGTTCCTCTTTATAAATCATTAGTTAGACCCCATTTGGAGTACGCGGTCCAATTTTGGAATCCGCATATGCGCAAAGATATAGACAAAATCGAAAGAGTTCAAAGACGAGCAACTAAGATGATTCCGTCGCTTAGGTCAAAGTCGTACGAGGATAGGCTTAAGGAGTTAAAATTGACTACACTCGAGACTAGGAGGCTAAGGGGTGATCTAATCCAGGTTTTCAAAATTATGAATGGGTTCGATAACGTAGATAGAGATAGCTTTTTCGAAATATCTCAATATAATAGGACTAGAAATAACGGGTGTAAGTTGACAAGTAGAAGGTTCGAGACAGCAGTTGCCAAAAACTTTTTTACGCATAGAATAGTAAATAGCTGGAATAGTTTGCCGGTAGAAGTAATTAGTAGCACGTCTATAAACATGTTTAAAAATCGATTAGACGCATATGTTGATAGATTGGGTATAGTTTAAGGTAGTAAAATTAAGGCTTTGTGGTGATAGATCCCACAGCTCAACACAAGTGTTGTGGGATATAGGGAGGCAGCATCTTGGGTTAGGGGATACTCTCTGTCCTTACACACCCCATTTAAAGAGATTCCTCTGCCGAGCGGTGCCCCCCATAGTACTGTGAGGTATTGAAAAACTCATGATCTTCACTTGCCCCACAAACACCTTTAAATGGGAGACCCAAAATGGGTGCACACACATTTCTACATTACTGTACAGTCTTTACAGCCACACCTACACTTTTCCTCCTAAGTGTATATATTGTAATGTATATGGTTGTAAATTTGACTTGGTCCGCAATCGATATGGACCGTGACTTATTTTTGGTTGGCAAGGTACTGTAGTGATGGATACCGTAATGAAATTGACTGGATTCTTTGGATCTGATATATTTGCATGTCGGTTATAAATAGATATAGTGTGTAACATATTTATGGATAGTAGTCTATTATGAATTGATCCTCTGGATCGAGAGATTCCATCTTAAGAACAATTTAAAACTAATTAATTATCAATTAAAAACTAATGTTCTTGTGGTTCGGAACCCACGTAAAATTCTAGGTCCCCTCCGCCGCCACGGAAGACATGCACAATACACAATTACGAACGCAGTTTGGTAGACCAGCCATGAGTGGATCCTAGGGTCTTTGTTGGTCTGAAACATATACGATATAGTATATATACAGGGCGTCCCAAAAAAATGTATACACACTTTAAATAATTATAAAGGCAGTGTTTATTAAAATAAATTTTCATTTTCAAAATGTAATAGAATCTACAGACATTATTTAATTGTTTTGTCAACGCCTGTTTCAAATTGACGTCCGTTCTGGTACAGGCACTGCTGATAACGCGAAGCAATGGAATCGCAAACATCACGAAACATTTCGTTTGGTATTTGTGTGCATTCTCGTTCAATGGCTGCTCTCAATTCAGCGACGTTGCAGGTTTTATAGCGTAGACTTTGTCTTTAAGTATCCCATAAAAAAAAAGTTCTAGTGGTGTGAGGCTGGTGAACGCGGAGGGTATCTACGAAACCCCTTCGTCCAGTCCACATCACATCGTGCCAAGTAAATCGCAATACTCCACTCTTCGGTCCGGATCATCTTCATTAATAGCATGGACTAATCTTGGAATGTAACTTTTCCATTGACAGCGCTTCAAAATGCGTTGGACAGACGATTCTGAAATTCTACCTCACGACTCGCTTGCCGCACAGATTTTCTTGGTACTTTGGTTGATACGTTTCCAGTACTCTTTTTGCTTTGTGGGGCTTGTCGATGTCCGTGGTCTTCCGGAACGCTTCTTGGGACATTCTGAAACAGTTCCATCGGCTTCAAACTTATCTCTAATTCGAGTGATGGTAAGTCGCGTGGTGGATCTGTTTGAAACTCCCTCCTAAAACTGTCTTTGCACTTCAACTGCGTTTTCACACTTCCAGTAGCATTTAGAATGAATTCCTTTGTTCAAAGCTTAGTCTGACTGCCATTATTAATTCTAATGGTTTAACTTGGAAGAAAGAAACATCAATTGAGCTATAGCTGTTAAAGTGTGTATACATTTTTTTGGACGCCCTGTATATAGGTATACATTTAACTGCAATGACCACGCAGTATATTAATGTATAGAAACGACGTAAGTATAGAGGACCGTTCCGCACCACGAGAAGAGAAATAACGAAACAAATGAAATGAGGTACCCGCCCGGGAATCGAACCCAGGATCTTCCAATTGCCGTCAGATATGCTATCCACTACACCACAGGCCTCGATCAGTCATAAGTCGTAATTCTCTACATAGGGCAGAAATGAGTGACTGTACATATTCACGATTTGCGAGGGTGCCTCTTAGGGCATTGGTTTCTGCCCTATGTAGGAGAATTACGACTTATGACTGATCGAGGCCTGTGGTGTAGTGGATAGCATATCTGACCGGCAATTGAAGATCCTGGGTTCGATTCCCGGGCGGGTACCCATTTTCATTTGTTCGTTATTTCTCTTCCTCGTGTGCAGAACGCTCCTCATACTTACGTCGTTTCTATATATATATATATATATATTTATTATTATATTATTACTATTTAATATTAATTTAAGGTGGTCCATTAAAATCGAACTTTCGATGTTCTACCATCCCACCCGTCTAATCTGTGTTACTATAGCAGAAAATAAATTATGAACAATTTCACTCACATCGGTACATAATTAGTGGTCGCTCATGGGGTTATATGTTCTTCTCCGAGTCACTCATTACTATGATTTATTGCAGGTTGCTAATTAATGCCGTTTTTCTCTTTCACAGGTTGGAGTGTTAAATATAGCTATATGAAATAGATTGAATAGATATTGGTATACCATACATTGGTTTATATGGTTACATTACTTAGGGTGACGGTCATGTCAAAAACACTTGGTTTTGCTTGTTGGACAAACCGGACCAGAAGATTTAGGCAGTAAACTGCCTTCAAACGGCCAGGTTTCTAGGTGTTTTTTTGCACCTCATGTGAACTAAAAGACACCAAACAAAACTCTGAAGAAGTGCTAGAGGAAGTTTTCTCATTTTGGGAAAGAGCCCGCATACCAACACGCCGAAGGACCACTGTTGGAGAAGTTTTTGGTCTTGTTCAAAGAGTGGCCGGCTTTGAACAAGGAAGGCGAAAACAAAACAAGTCAAAACGAGACGTCTTTCAAAATCAAGCTGAACAATTTGTCGACATTGCCACATGGAAACGCGCTCCAGATGATCCAGTTTCAAGGGAGATGGCGACTTCCTTCTCACTCAAAGAGAGCCCGGTCGGCGTGGCACAAGGCTCCGTCGACAAAAAATTGGCGGAGAAGGAGCAGAAGGTTGCAAAGCGGAAAGCAGAGGAAGACGTCCGAAAGAGGAACGCAGTCAAAGAGCAAGCTTCGACATCCCAAACAGCAGAACTTGCTCCTTCAAACTCTGCCGATGACGAGTTTCTTGAGGGAGCCATTGGAGGTTGTCCTTCTCTCCCCCCCCCCTTAAAAAAGAACACGCCAAACCTAGAATATTTTCAACTCAGAATTATCTTCAGCCTTAGTCAAGAAGGGGATGAGTGACCGGATGGCGCTTCACACTGTATCGGAAACAGCCAGCCTTGGCCAAAACCTCGAGGAACTGACTCTCAACCGATCCTCTGTGAAGCGCAACCGAGAGCATCATCGCAGGCAGCAGGCTGAATCGGTTCAAAAAGGATTCTATTCCGAACCAGTGGTGGTGCACTGGGACGGAAAGCTTCTGCTAGACCTTCCCAACAACGAGCAGGTGGAAAGGCATCCAGTCTTAGTGTCCACCTCAGATGGCAACTGCCAGCTCTTGGGAGTGCCAAAAATAGCTTCGGGAAGTGAACAGCAGGAGGCACAAGCGGTGTTCGAGCTCTTGCAACTTTGGGGACTAAGTGAAAGAGTGGTGGGGATGTTTCGACAGTGCCACTGCTAACACTGGCCGTCACTCAGGATGTTGTTTGCTCCTAGAGCAGAAGTTGCAAACAGAGCTGCTCTACTTTGTATGCAGGGATCATATCATGGAGCTAGTTGTCGCCGCCGCGTTCACGGCGTGTCATGAGGCAATTTCTGGTTCTAAAGTTCTGTTATTAAAGGGATTCCAGCAACAAAAGCAA